>JAUTWP010234081.1:0-31908 GCA_033042655.1 Cyathermia naticoides | reverse complement strand
AAGCCCCGGCGATAGAGTATGGCAAAGCGGTTGACAGAATAGCCAAAGAGTTACAAGAAACGATCAACCATAAAGAGATTGAACTCTTTGCCGAGCGAAACAAAGTAGAGCAGTATGAAAAAGAACAAGAGCAGAAACGCATTAACTCAGAGCGTGAACGTGTTGAGTTGATCGGCTCAAAGATAACAAAAATAAAAATGATACCACTTGACTCTATGGGTAAAAGAAGTGCAGAGCTTATAGGTATATATGAATCTCTATCTATACCAGAAGAGAGCGAATATCAAGAGAGACTAGATGAAGCTATTGATACATACAAAGACACGATGCAAAAACTTGAGGTTGCCATTGATACTGCACGTAAAGCAGAACAAGCAGAAGCGATACAAGCAGAAGCAGAAGCTAAACGCAAAAAAGAAGATGAAGAGCGTGCAGAAAAAGAACGTGCAGAACGTGAAGCATTTGAAGCAGAGAAGAGAGCATTTGCGGAGCAAAAAGAAGCTCAGGAGAGAGCAATTCGTGAACAGCAAAACAAAGAGCTACAAGACAAGGCTTTTAATGAAGCGTATGATGCGATAGTAGAGTGCGAAAAAGGCGGGAAGCTGATACTCGATTGTATTATAGATGGGAAAATTCCACATATAAAATGGGAGATAAATAATGAGCTTTGAAAAAATGTTACAAGTGGATGTAAATCCACACGTTAAAATAAAACAGAGTCAAAAATATCTAAGTTGGACTTTTGCATGGAAAGAATTTAAGAAGCAATATCCAGATGCAAATTACAAAGTAATTGATGCAGAGTTTGGCATACCATACTTTATCACCCCTCTTGGGATAATGGTAAAGACAGAGGTAACGGCAAACGGTGAAACTATACCAATGCACCTACCTGTTATGAATGGAGCAAATAAAGCGATGAAAGAAGTTCCTTATGAGTACACAACTAAACAGGGGAAGAAAAGTGTAGAAGCTGCGACAATGATGGAAGTAAACAAAGCTATTATGCGTTGCTTAGTTAAAAACATTGCGATGTTTGGGCTTGGTCTGTTTGTATTCTCTGGGGAAGATGCACCAGACACGCCTACTTTAGATTCAAAGCAATTACAAGCTGTTGCAGACAAAGCCAAAGAGGTTGGCATAACCCTTACATATATTTGTGAAAAGTGGGGAGTTGCAAAGATAGCAGAGTTTTATGAGGTTAATTTTGACAAACTTATTGAGTGGATAGGACAGCATAAAAAAGAAGAAGTGAAGTAATAGAAGAAAAGGAGACAGAATAATGGGAGGATTACCAAAAGAAATTTATGTAGTTGTTGCAGAGCGTGACTATTATATTAATGATAAGACAAAAAAAGGTGTACCGATTGCCTTTGAGTCAGAGCATTTTGACATTGAGAGTGCAAGAGCCTTCCAAAAAAGGATTGGCACAAGATATGGGAGAACTGCTATATATAAAGCAGAAAAAGTAGAAAATGAAAATAACTCTTAAAAAGCAAGGTGTTATCTTAGTGCCAAACAGTAGTGACGATTTAGTAACACTAGAAAAGCTAAGTGATGCAATATATGAAGTTGATATTAAAAATCTTGACTTAAGAACGGTTAAAATGAATAACGCCGTGCATCTTTGGTACACGCAAATTGCAGAAATACTAAACAAAAACAACAAGAAGCTCTGCAACGAGTTTTTAAAAGTTGAGATTGATTATTCTATGCAATTAGTTAAATCAATCTTCGGAACACTTGCCGTTAATTATGCAACGGACGGGCGGACTACCCATACATCTAAAATGATGAAAAAAGAGTTTGAAAAGTTTATAGATGTTATTGTGCTTATGTTGTCGCGGCAAGGGATTAAATCACCAGAGTTCCCAAACAAGAGACTTTGGGAAGAGAAAAAGGATAAAATATGAAATTAGACACACTAGGCAAAATATTAACAGCAACCACTATAGCAATGATAGGCTATATCGCTTACGTTGGGTGTTTGGTAAAGGGGTGGTTGTGAAAAATAAAATAAAATTATATTTAGCATCGTTGGTAACATCATTCATAACTTCATTTGGCGTTATCGCGTTTATTCACGGTGGCATTGATCTTGATGAGGGTGATCGTATTGCCGTAACATTTTTGACAGCCTTGCTATTACTATTCCTCTCTATGGCTATACACCTTATGGATGATAAAGAAAGAGACGAATTGACAGGTATGATATCTTGCTTCAAAAGCAAACTTGAAGACGAAGAGTGCGAGAAGGACGAAACATGAAGCCGATAACAATTATCATGGCTTACATAGTCATAGGCTTCGTATCGATACTTTGCTTTGCTTTTTATGAGCTTATTGTGTTTGTTGGGGGTTTGTGATGAATAAATATGTACCAAAAATAACAACGGACACAAACTACGACTTCGTATTTTTTGGAGTGGCAATTGATTTTGAGGACGGGATAGGAATAGTTATTGGCTTCGCAATATGGTCTATAACTATAGATTGGAGTGAATAAATGACTAGCGAACAAAGAAAAGCAAAAAATGCAGAACGCTATCCAGCATCAGTACTTGTATGGCTAAACGAGATCACAGACGAGATTTACTTAGACTTTGAAACTAGAATCTGTGAGAATTGTAAATATTTTGGTAATGAAGTGTGCGGGAATGGTGAAAGTGAATTACATGATTGCTTCATGAACGATATAGACACCTGTCCAGCTTTTGTAAGAAGATATGACAAGAGGATTTTGTGATGAAAGACAAAGACCCGAATAAGGTATTTAAGAAAGGTAGAAGATGAACAGACAAGAACTACTAAAAACAGCCAAACCAATACTGTTTAACACAGATATGGTTAAGGCGATACAAGATGGACGCAAGGTGCAGACCCGTATGGTAATAAATACAAGATCAAACAAGTCATATTTAGAAAAGTGTAAAAATACAGATTACATATATGCTGAAATGAAAAAAAACAGAGAGTATATCACAACACATGAAGCTAAGTATAAAAAAGGCGATGTTCTTTGGGTTCGTGAGCCTGCAAAAGTAATAGCTTTTACCCAAAAAGAGGGGAGTATTGCTTTCCAATATCTATCAGATAAAAAGCATATTACGATTACAAATGGTATAGATAGATTTATCGGTAACAAAAAAGAGCCGCCTAATGAGTGGTACTTTACTAAGAATTGGATAAATAAAAAACAGGGCATACCAAATGGTTGTATCAAAGAAATGGCTCGTATATTCTTGAAAGTGACTAATGTTAGAGTTGAGAGGTTGCAGGATATTAGTTCCACAGATGCAATAAAAGAGGGGATAGGCATATTTGGGAAAGAGATAGAACATTCAAGCCAACTCTATGAAAACTATACTAAAGGAAAAAGTAGCTTTATGTCAATAGTTAATGTTTATGACCAAGATTCACGTAAACAAGAAACTGTAAATGTGCATGGTCTTGGATGGCTTAGACACCCGATTACATCATTTGCAACGCTTTGGAATTCAGTATCAAAAGACGGGTACGATTGGAATAGCAACCCATTTGTGTTTGTGTATGAATTTGAGGTGATAAAATGAAAAACGAACTAATAGCGATAATCTTCACAATCCTAGTAGCACTCGGAGCTACCTATGGAGCGGTGACGAATGAAAAGGTAGTGATGGAGGTGGAGAGATGAATGATCCTTGTTTTAGGAATAGCAATGATGATGGGATTGGGGTTATAATATTTTTTATAACTTTGATTTCGGTGATAATAGGAATTGGTATAGCACAATGAGCTACCCAGACATACCACCAATCAACCCAAGAGATTAAGGAGAAGATGTGACAAGAGAAGATGCAAAACAAAGGTTTTGGGCTGACGGCTCTAAAACCCACAATCATAATGAAATTATAGACATAGTTTTTGACGATTTCGAGTCGCGGACTTGTGAGAATTGTATTTACTACAATGACATGAATGAGTCAAGTGGGTTATGCGAAAACTTAGCCTTGCCAGAACTTGGAGTAAATAAAGACTTTGGATGCAATAAGTTTGAGAGAAAGTAGCAACCATGAAAAAACTACAAGTAAACCCATGTGTAAAGTGTGGTGAAGAGTCGCCAGACATAAGATCAGAAGCAGAGGTTTTAGAAATGACAGGGTGCAAGACCATAACCTTCTTAGGCATGACCGCAACTTGCGTAAGATGTGGGTGGATATGGGAAGTTAAACCACTTGACGAGAGGGGTAATAAATGACATTAACAATGATAAGATTTAACAGAGGAGACTATCTCTAGTCTCTTCAATTAAACTTTATCAAATATCTTCATTATCCTAACAGCTTCCCTCGTTCTCTTCTTCTTGTGCTCATCAGGCAACCCACGATTAACCAAATTAGTTACACACAAGGAACTGTTGCAGTTGTAGCAACCGTTATTGTACCAATACGCCATACCTAAACGAATATAAATCGCATACGCATCAAGCACATCATCAAACAACACGCCCTTATCATCATGAAGGATCATGTTTGAAAGTCTCTCTACTGTCTTGATGTCTCTCTCTGTGTTGTATCTTCCTGTATCTTGCAACATACCCGCACCTCGGTATCTCCATCCGTCACCCTTTTGGGTGTTCCCAAGTCTTAGCCACTTACTTCTATTCTTGTCTGCATACCAAATGTTTGCAATAGCCTTTTGATTTGCTTTGTGATGCTTAGTTCTACCATACTTTTCTGCCATATTAGGGTTTTTTCTAAAGTATGAAGAGAGTTTTTTGAGCCCTTTTACTGAGTAATTAAGGTTTTCTCTTGTTCGTACTTTACCACTCTTCTTAACCAAGGTTTCACTCACCGCCTGAGCTAAGAACCTAGCGAGTCTTTTTTTGGTGTCTATCTTGTACATGCTCCCCTCATCCTCAATGGCTCTTTGTAGCTCTGCCACAAAAGATAAGTCAAGATTCTTTCGTTTGAATATCTTTTTAATTTGTCTGCCTGTTAATTTCATCACAACCCTTTTAAATGTCTGCTATCTGCACCGTAATCATGTACGGCTTATTTTGTGTATGGCTTGACTTGCCTTGTATCATTATTCTACTCCTAGCAATAGCTCTTTCAAATTAAAGAAAATCTCCCCAGCATAACCTTTTGCTTCGTCAACAGTAATAGTTTTTCTTGTTCCGTTGACATCTTTCCAGTCAAACTCTGTAATACCAATATTTATCAACGTGTTTAAGGTAGTGCAGAAGAACAACCCCTGTGATTTATTAAACCTGAATTTACCATCTTGTGTAGTAAAACCCTCACCAAATAAGATAATATCCCTCTTTGTTTGTACCTCTGCAAAAAGCAAAGAGCTTAATGCAATGATAATTAATAGTTTTTTCATACGTATCCTTTATTTATAAAATGTTATTCGACCAATACCAAACTTGCCAGTCTCTACATTGACATCAATGGCTGTGTCGGTAGCATTTGTTATGTTGTATTTAGCATTTGTTAGTGTACCGTCTTTACTGATTATTACATCATAAGATGTTACCCCCGCTACAACTTGTTCTTTCACTATAGTAAATGTGACTGCTCTATCTCCAAACATTACCCCAATAGCATACTTCCATCCTGTAAGTGTAGTTGTAACTGTTTTAGTTTCGCCTACATCTATGTCAATATTCACAAGTTCACTTTTTAGTTGTGGGTCTGTGGTAACAACCATCTTGTCACCAGCTAAGTCATACTTAAAGAATGAACCATCAACTATACCTGTCTTATCAATCAGCAAATCTGCGGGGTCTATCTTATTAATAGTCTTAGTAGCCTTATAGATACCGACCACTTTTTCTATTCGGTAGTCGCTGTTAGTCCGTGATGCCCATGCGTTATCGGAAGTAAGATAACCTACATCTGTTACTGATATAGATACCTCTGTGTCTGATACATAAGATACTTCATATTGTATTGCAAAATCTTCATGCTCGTTGTCCTTATCATTCATGCCCCTTGCAGTACATTTTATCGTGGTTTCTGCTTTCAGTTGTGTAAAGGACAACGACTGATAAATCATGTGACCATCCCAAACCCTAATGCCGATCTTGAGCTCTGACGGTTTTTGTGCAAAAGTAACATTTGCGGTTGCACCATTACGTATATCAGTAGTGTGTATCTCATCGTCTGGTACATCAATAATCGGTACTAACGCTGGGTCTGTCAATTCTTCTTGTTCTGGTGTCACAAGTCTACCAGAGAACATATTGTGACCTTTGGCACCGTAGTAGTGGATATTGTTTACAGATGCCCTTAGTTGTACTCTCTGCCCCGCTGTTAGCATTACATCTACTGATGGTAAGATATTATGCTTGTCTGATTCTGTTACGTCATTTCTCATACCTATCTGAATATATACTGCGTCATCAACGTATAGAGCCGTTCTATTGCCTCCATCCTCCGTATTAGAGAACGCTAACCAGTTGAAGCTATACACACCGTCTACTGGTGCGGTAAATTCATTGGTTACTAAATTATATACATCGTGTGGGTCGTGTAGTTTCTTTGTGGCATTAAATACCGCCTCCGACCTGTTCCCGCCTGAATCGTTATATACAGCAAACTCATAGTATTTGAGCTTATTTGTGTCACCGAATACATATACCCACTTACCTGTAGCTGCATCGTCCGCTATGTTTCTTGCGTCTGTGTTTTCCCCTGTGGTTAGGTCTGCTGTTAGCTTGAATACATACTCATGCTTAGTTGCCTTTACCTGTCTACGCTCATACTCTTTTGCCACAAGTGCTTTTAGTTCCGTTTCATCCGCTACTGGTGTGCCTCTGAGCCCTGCGGCTGGTGGAGTTATATCAAAAGTACCATCTGCCTTTTTGAACCGATAGTTTGTTAGCGGCTCTCTAACATTGAGCTCCATGTAGTCGTTAAACTTTGTTTTATCGGTTGTGCTAAATGAATCATCGCCATTAGACTTGTATATCTCATTACTGTCTATAGCAAATACATATTCATCTTTTCCAACACCTGTTGGGAATGTTGAGCCATGAAAAGCCTTTACAGCTAGTATGTGGTCATATATTTTATCTGATGGTGGGTTTACCACTTCCATCTTAGCTATTTCAGCAGAATCCAATGTTTCGCCAGATGTGGTGTCTGTAGGATATACTGTAAAATATCTAATACCTTTAATAAGTACCTTACCATTTTTATCAGTAGTTCCATCTTCTGTAGGTGTGATATACAACACTTGTTTTGCTTCATAGTCGTGTGTTGCTTCCCATGCTGTAGCATTATCATAATCTGCTGTAATTACTGCTGGTGTTTGTCCACTTACTAATCTAAAGTGACCATTATATGTAATCCCTACAGGGAATGTATCACTAGATGGTATGTAGTTGTCCATATCTCTAACGGCTAACTGTGCTTGTGATATTGTTTTATTTCCACCGTTCAAAATCTCTGTTTTGGTAGTATCAAAGTACACTACACTATTGCTCGGAACATCTAGGTCTGTCAAAGCATCAATATTCCAATTAGCACCATTTGGTAATTTAAACCATATGCGTTTATTTGTATTTAACTTGCTATTCTCGTATGTCATCGTACCTTTAGTATAAGCGGAGAACTTCATGGTAGTTCTATAAGATAGTAGTTTGTGTTCTAATAGTCTTGCGTAAGTTTCATCTAGCTGCTCAAAGCTCGTAAGTCCTTTTGTTGCATAGTTTTCATTCGCAGGGTCTTCCCACAAGTCATTGAGGTCTAAGATGTTCAACTCTTCTTGAGATAAATACTTGAACCATGCACCATCTATGTATTGGTATTTACACCATCCACTTGTTACTGTTGTGTCTGCACTTGCATCCTTCACATGGACAATAGTATTTGCTTGAACATCAACCAAAGCATCCCTAGATGCTATATCATCTGTAGTTACTTGGTCTGGCATGGCATCCATAAGTTGCTTAAGCTTTTCTATAGCTTTTTGTACATTCTTATCCGCTTCTGGGAGTCCAAGATTTGACACCACATCATCATACTTGACTATTGTTGCTGCAAGTTCTACCGCTTCCATAGCATCTTCTGTAGCATTTACCCTCATTATCTGTAATGCTAATCCTGTGTAGTCATTAGGGGTGTCTGTTAGGTCTTTAAAACTTTGTCTTGCTCCTATTGGTGAGACTGCCCCATCACTTTTAACATAGTAGTTACCTATCTCATTATCATTATCTTTCGCGGTTAAATAATAGATAGAGTTCTTATCCGTCATTTCGGCTACGGTTGCTACCTCGTTAATATTGTCGTCTTTACCTATCTTGTGAACTGTGCCGTCCATTGCAACACCATAGTAGCCACTATAAGCTTTTTGACCTAAAGATACTGGATGTCCTCCGTCTATTTGTATTACCCTACCATCATCTAGTATTACATAGTTATCTGGTTGTTTAAGGAAATATATTGTTCCTTTTTCAGTCATATCTGCTACGGTTGTAACTTCTGGTATCAAGGTAGGCTCATTAAGGTTTCTAGCAACTCCTAATGTATCTACGGCGTAATATCCTATCTTGTTAGGTAAATCATCAGCCGTTAGTCTGTAGATTAATTGCTTATCTACCATTTCGGCGACTGTTGCTACTTCTTTTATTTTAGTGTCTACTCCTATTGGCTCCACCGTTCCGTCAGATTTAACATAGTAGCTACCTATCTTGTTTGGTAAATCATCAGCCTTTAGGTAGTAAATAGAGTTTTTGTCTGTCATTTCTACTACAGTATCAACTTCTCTTACTTTCACACCTATGGCTACTACTTTATTGTCTTTTACTGTGTACCACTCACCTGTGCTAGAGTCTCTAATGAGTAGTTTTTTGTCCGTGAATTCTGAACGTGGAGGAATACCGTTATATAAAGTAAGTTCTTTACCTACATTTACAGTATCTCCATCTTCGTTTAAGACAAAAGCGTCACCATTTGCATCTGTTACTATCAAGATTCCGTCTGTAAAGTCTGTTGCCGTTACTGCACCAGCGGATTTAACCTTAACTTGTGTTTTGCCTACCATCGTAGCTACAGAACCAGCATTAGTCCAGTATAAGCCTTTTTTGTTTGATCCATCATCCGCTGTTAGCTCATAAAAGCTATCTGCCTTGGTCATTTGTGCGACTGTTGCTATAGGAAACACACTAAGGTTTTCTATGTCCTCCACTACACCGTTTTTATTAAAGTAAATCTTCCCTGTGTTTGTGTCTTGTATAAATGGATTTTCTGCAAAATCTGCTACAACTGGAACTCCATCTTTTGTTTTTACTTCATCGACTATTTTTAGTTGTTCAGGGGTAAGTGTCGCCGAGCCACTACTCCATTGATCGCCCCAGCCCATTAGTCGAATTCCCCGACTATAAAGCCGTCTTTTTCAAGCATGATAGAATATTCTCCGCCACCAAATCCTGTCTGTGGGTCTTTGGATAGTATCGCATAAGCCTTATCGATGTCGAATGGTGAGCCGTTACATAAATATAATGTATATGACGATCTATTTTGAATGTTTATTACTCCTGTAAGTGTAACAGGTGTATATGCCGTTAAGTCTTTTCTTTTGCTATTTAGTGCCATTTTCTAAATCCTAATTTATATTTTATCAATTGCCATATTGACAACTTAATTATTGGGTTTGGTTTGCTCCAATCGTGTGCTTTCATTTTCCTGCCGCTCCTATTCTTTTTAATTGTCTTTCATAAAACAATGCTTTGTGTTGATAACACTTTGCATATCCTAATAGTCTTGTGTGTTCCGTTTCGTTTAGTGAGCCGTCTTTGTTTGGGTGTATTGTGACCGATTTACACTCATCAAGTAGAAACACTTGAACTGGAGACGGTTTCACATATTCAACTCTTGCACAATTAGTCAAGAGTGTAAGACTTGCTAGTATCATTAATAGCTTCATCATGTTTATCCTTTGAAATTCTATAGTCCTCTTCATTGAGTCTGTTTACTGTTTCTACCTCATGGTTGTATTGCCCTTGCTCTATCTGTGCTTTGAGTTCGTCTTGTTCCTCTTTGGCATTTTCTAGCCTTGCACTTTGTATTTTAAGAAGTCCGAAAAGCACGGCTACTACCGCACCAACAACCCCCCAAAGTTTCCAAGTTCCAACCCATTCAAAAAGTTTACTCATCTTCATCCTTTACGTTTAATGTGATCTGCCCTAAGACCTCCCAAGCTTCACACCCTACCAAGTAACTTGCTTCTTTTGCAAGTTCCTCGATCTTAATGCAAAGTTCTGCGAACTGCATATCTTTTTCGTGTTGCTCTATGATGTCTTTGACGCTCATTTTCTTGTTTCCAACGGTGGTGCTTTTCTTGTTCTACCATACGCTACACCGCCTATTGTTTTAGCACCTACAATGTAGATAATAAAGTCATAGACCATATTCACGTGATATTGAGATACATACATTGATATTAACTGCTTCACATATTCTGGATGTAGTGAAATAAACCCCATTAATACAGCTCCTATTGTTGCTATTTGTACCGTTAAGCTCTTGTGTATATTTTTCATTCTTATCCTTTTGTTTTTCTCCAATAATGCTGTGAGTCCACATAGTCATCATCTTCTATGAATCTATCTTCACGCTCATCTTTTAGATGGCTTATCGCTGAATGAAAGAAAGTTAGCATCCCCATTGATGCACCTATGGCGTATTTGCTACTAGCTGCACTTATAAGTGTTAGTATGTCGTCTTTGATTACGTTTGCATGGTTAATGTGGTAAAGTCCGTCAGATGCCAAATAGAACGCATTGTTAATATCTTCTATTCTATAATCTATAGGGGTAAGGGCAATTCCATATATTCCCCATGCAAGTAGCACAAGACCTATAACCGCCTGTATTAATATGTTTGAGTGTTTATCTAAGTGTGTTTCTGAGATTGTACCCCCTGTTGTGTTCCGTATTGTGAGCAGTAGTTCGCATCCCCACATCCACAATACTATACATATTGCAAAAGTAGGTATTACGATGGTTATATTATTTAGTATCGTCGGTATCATCTCTTTTACTCCTTATTGCTTTATTGACTATCTTTTCTCTGTTGTTGAAAAACTTTAAAAATATAGTTCTACTTAATGCTGATAATGCAACGCTTACTATTCGTACTCCGCCCTCTTGGAAGCTACCATCTGTTATAGATGTAGTTGCTGCAACCTCTTCTGGGGTCAACCATCTAGTAACCAAGCTACCAAATAGAATATTAACCAATGGCTCAACTATTGGGATTGTCATGTAGCCCATCAAGATAGCACCGAAAATTACATATACGGCACTCATTGACCTTAAGTTTATTTCGTTGTGTGTAACCATGTACCCAAGCAATGCAACACCGCCGAATAAATACGGAAGATAAGAGCTTACATCTATTGCAGCTCCCAATGCTCCGCCTGCTACTGTTGCGGCTATTGCTTTACCTGTTATTACTGTTGTTTCCATCATTTCCCCTTACCGTAATTTGACACGGTTTTCATTTAATTTCATTTCTTAATAGCTCTTCGAGCCACTCCTTCATGTTCTGATAGTATAAATACCCATCAAGTCTAAATCTCTCAATCTGGCTTGATTTCTCAGAGGTATACTCTATCTTCGCCCCTTCCGCCGTGTTTGTTAATTGTATCTTCCTTGACCTCCCTATCCTTTTGCCATTTGGCAGTATGTCACCAAATACCGCATAGATAGTCCCCATACTATCAAGTATCGTATGCCCTTTTATCAGACCTACTCCATAAGCATCTTTAATGCCATAAATAAACGCTAAAGGGCTGTCCTTATGATAATGCTTGAACATTGTACCAATTTTTGAGTGCTCTATCTTGTTATAGTTTTTCTCCTGAAAGTCTGCCAACACAAGCTTTACGTTCTTTGGTAGATTATTAATAACGTAGTGTAGGCTTTCTAGTGCATACTTATCATTAAGACCACCAAGTTTAGACTGCCCGTAAATCACGCTACCACTTCTGCCAGTTGTAAGTGTAAGCATATCTACTTTTTCACCAATTAATTTTCTACCGTCACAATACGTTTTTTCTTTTAAAAGTTCATACACGTTATAAGAAGCATCACCAGTTACAAAAGAAACCTTTTCGCCGTCTGGCAAATCGGTAAGGAGTCTACAAAGTAGCTTTGTGCTATCTTCTCTTACTCCTTCGCCTATGTTATCATGAAGCTTATCACCATCAAATTCACGGATATTCTTATATCCGCCTTTATAAACAGAGCTCATAGGGGGAGTCTGCATACCACTCCAAACATCGACCTTTCTCATCTTGTTTTTATGTGGATTTAATCCAATAGGTAGTGTTGGATAACGGTAATAATAAGCCTGAGCCGATACAGCCATGGTAGAGCTGTTACGTAAGTCTGTGCTTGATTGTATGTAAGCCAGTAACCTAATGTAACCTTGATTATTTAAAGCCAAAGCTATAGCTAAGTCCAAATCGTTGTTTGGGTCGCGACTATCATTAAACAGAATCACATTTTTATACTGCAAAGGCTTACCTTCACTTTGTGGTTCTTGTATGGTAGGCTCTTGTGGGGTAGGTGTCTCTGTAGGACTTACCCCTTTGCTTGTGTTGTTATGTTTTCCACCACATCCCACTAATAGAATGATGAAAAGAATCCCTAGTATTTTATTCATTTACACCCCTGCTGTTGCTGTTGAAAAGCCAGTTATCATGTTGTTATACTCTTTATTGTTAGCCCCGCCACCAGCCGCCCTAATACCATAGTCTGCACCTGTGCCTTTAATTCTGTTACCCACAAGTAGGTTATCATCCCCTTTGTAGATATACACACCATAAGTAGTACTAGCTGTTTTCTCTACATCCATAGAGTTACCGTTAACCGATACGTCTTTAATATTTCCGTTGTCGTCACCTCTAAGGTATATACCGTGTGCATTTTTAAGTGTTATTGCGTTTCCAGATACAGTAGATGATTTAGTAATCATCCCAGCACCACCAGCAGATTTAAGTAAGATATAAATACCATGACCTCCAGCTTCTTTGCTTCTGTCTACTGTGTTTCCGTTTACTGTAAACTTGGTTTTGTTGGAAGTTGCTGCTTTGTTATCGAGTATCATGTATATACCAGTAGTACCGTGATTTGTGATTTCATTACTGTTTACTTTTATTCTAGTATCTTGATAGTGAAGTGGTTGGATAAATATACCACTACCAGATACGTTGTCTATATTGTTCCCCTCAATCAAACAATTCATTCCTTGATAGGTTATTCCATCATTGTTAGATGTGTAGCCAAGCTTCCCATAATCTCCAGAGATAGTGTTCCCTTTGATTGTCATATTTATACAATCCTTGTGAGCGTCAATACCAGCATCTATCATCATGTTAAAGTGATTCCCCAAAACTGTTATCTTATCAGACTGAGCCCCATTTCCTGTTACAGTAACACCATGTCTCATGTGTGCGAAAGTACAACCAGCACTTATGTTTACATTCTTCGTGTTATACAACATAACCCCATAGGCGTACCCTGTTTTTGTTGCTTTTCTAAATTTGGTACTTGTCACAGACACATTAATACTGTCTTTAATAAATGATAGTGCATACCCACCATCTGATAAACTACACGATTTAATATCTACGCCATTAACTCCTACAAACTTAAGAAGAGGTGAGTTTGTAGTTCCGTTACCTTTTATTCTTACATGCTCTAGTGCTATGTCGTGGTCATTATCATATACCGTAGCCGTAACCCCACTTGGGTAACTCCATGTTGTAGTGTCGAAAAGCTTAACCGTACTTCCAGCAACTTCGTCAACCTCTACAACTTCACCTTTTTTAGATGTGTCCGAGAAGTCCTCTGAGGATTCCAGCATAATAATAGACCCTCTTTCAATACCAGCTACAGAAGCTAAATCAAACTGAATATCCCCTTTTGCTATTGCCGCCGTTGTTGTGGTTGCCGTGCCCTCTCCGAAGTTTTCATTTGTGAAGTATGGTATATTTGCATCATCTATAGTTGAGCCAGAAAAATCCAATTTACCATTAAATATTTTCTGATTCTTCTTGATCTTAAGTGCATGTGCAGCATCATTCACATTAACCTTATAAGTCTTACCTTTTAAGTTAACATTCTCACCTGTTGCAAGTGCCGCCTGTACCGCTGCCCTATCATCTGTCGCTCCATCACCTTTTGCACCAAAGTACAAAGGAGTAACTTGCTCTGACTTTTCTCTTATCCATCCGTTGATAATATTAATACCATCATTTGTACCAGATTGAGCCGCATCATACACCCATCTTGAGTATTTACCATTCTCGTTTAAAACAACCACATTAGCAAAGCTAGATAATGCAGCCGTTAAATCATTTTTATCCGTCAGGAGCTTATTTTTCAAAGCATCCATGAAGTTTGTCTCAGTCCATCCTGTTAATACATATTCGCCAGTACAAGCCATATTTTTAATCCTTTATTTGTTTATTGATAAGCATTTCCCACCTATCGTTATTGATTTACAGTTAGCACCGTCTGGCAACACAACTGATTGACACTCTCTAGGTAATACTGTTATATCCACAGAAACTGGCTCAGAATAGTCTATCCCATCAAATGCTTTTATTATTACTGCATCACTACCGCTATACCCAAACGCTGGGGTATAAACAAGTATATTGCCATTAGCTATAGATGCCGTACCATGTAATGGGTCGGAGTCTATGACAAATGTTAATGGATCGTTCTCTAAGTCTGTTCCTGTAAGCTGTATCGTATTATCCGAACTTCCCTCATACACCGTAGTTGATGCAGGGTTGGCTATTGGAGTTACGTTATCGCCTGTTGTCCTATTTTCTACTATTTTAAACGTAGCTGTAAGTTCTGCCGTTCCCATGGTTGCCTTAGTATGTTTCAGTTCTGATAACTGGTTAAGCAAGTAGAATTTAGTGTTATCATAAATCGGTAATTTACAATAGAAATTTAATGCACCCCCTAATGTTTTAATTTCCCACCATTTTATAAACCGTTTAGAATCATCTTGCGATGCAAAGCTAAATGTTAAGGTAGTTGTCCTGTTCTGTCTTAGTGACTCGTTGACACCTAAATATGTTTTAGAAGGTGCGTAACTAGCTTGAAAAGGTAGTTTAATAGCACAGCGTCCATCACCCAAAAGAACGCCAAAGTCTAATATAGGAGTACTCATATCCCCTCCTCGATTTCTATTGTATAACTTGCAATATCTGAAATAACACCGCTATCGCTGTGCGTCTGTTGTGATATATCTTTAATTCTTCCTACAATTTGTGATGAGCTAAAGATTCGTGTACTATCTGTCTCTGTGTTATCACCTGTGTATGAGCCATTTATTATCACACTACGTTCACCAAATTCAACTAAAGCTTCTGAAATATCATCAAACTCTGTTACGTGAAGGTCTACCACACCACTAAAGAATCTAATACGCTCTAGTTTTGTTCCAGTTATCTTGTTAAACTCATCTACTTCTGGCTTCTTAACATAAGAATAATCTGTCTTAAAGTCGACATTTGTTTTACCCATTACGTGGGTCTCGCCTACCTTAAGCTCTCCAACACCTAAGTTAGTTCCATAAAGAGTGACCTTAACTAGCGTATCTACTTGTGCTTTAGAGAAGTAATGTAGTACCGCCCTTTTAACATCTGTAAGTTTCTTTGTTATCTTCCCTCTTTTTATTTCTAATTTATTACTATCATAGAACAAAGTACCATCGTCTGTGAAGCACTCTATTTTGAAGTGTGTACCTTTTACTTTGGCTAGTGCCAAGCAATCAGACGCACCTGTTAGCGTGAACTTCCACCATGCTTCCGTCATTGTTTCTGGCACATTGCAAGACGTTCTCTGCTCTCCGTCAAAAGGTAAATACCCATTAACAAATCTTTTCTCCACAAATCCATCTATGTCGGCAGGAGATGTTACCTCTTTAAGTCCATAGTCGCCTATGGTTGCAACGTGGTATTGAACGGCTATGTCTAAGTTTGTCCTAAAGTAAATCCAACCCCCTCTAAAAATCATGTTCTTAAACTGAATAGTCTTTCTGAGTACATCACCACTTGGTGCTTTCCAATCATCTAATGTAGCTTTTACGTCATGCTTATATAGAAATCTATGAGCCGTTTTATTCTTTAAACACGATACCAAATAGAACGACTTGTCTTTAAGTGTTCCTGTGCCTGTTAAATCTTTAGCTGAAAATCTCCAACCTCCTGCACAATCCCAACCGTAAGGCTCAAAGAACAGGTAGTACCAACGATTATCATATGTCCATTGTTGCTTCTCCCATATTTGGCTATCGGTTGTAAGTTCGTTTCTTATTCTGAAATATCTTTGAGTCCATGTTGTGTGGTCTATATTCTCATCCCAAGCACCATAATCTTCTGGCTCAAACGGTACGGCTTTACCATTAGTAACAGTAATGACTTTTATCTTTCCACCATGAGTTACAACATCCCCTATCTTATAGGTCTTGTTTTGGTCGAATGGCTCAACAGTAAGTGGGTCACGTGTAAACCCAAATACCTTATTCCCACTCTGTATTTCCATGTCAGTCTCTATGGTGAACTTATCATTCACCGCCAATTCTGCAATAGTCAGGGCTTCATCTGGTACATTTGTAGAGTGAAACACTATCGGCTTATCTAAACTAATTCCCATTGCCATTATGCACCCCTTCTAATTTTTATTTGTTCGTTCTTAAGCTCTCGTAGCTCTTTTTTTACGTCTTTTAGTTCATCAACTATATCTTTTCGAGTGGCATCCTCTTTCTCGGGCTCTAGCTTCGCCAAAGTCTTTTCTAATTTGCTAAGTTCATATTTGTATTCAACCCTACTTGTTGTACTGTCTTTTAGACTTTTTGCAAGATCAAGAGTGTTTTTTATAATGTCGTCATTACTAGAAGCATCTAATAGCTTTGATTTCTCAAAGGCTAAACGCTCCGCATCTGTACGCCCTAAGTCTCTTAGTTGCTCTATAGAGCTTAAAATTCCCTCATAGAAGCTAATATCTTTCTTGGTTTTATCTAGCTCTACTCCAAGACGCTTATCTTCAGCGTCTTTTAATGCTCTTAAAGCACCTGACATATCAGTCCAAGCGGTTAACGTCTTTTGGTCTATACCCAATCCACTAGACGTAAGCTTCGTGAACTCACTTAAGAAGTTGTCATATGTTAAGTTGGTTAATCCTGTGATACGTCTTGTAGCGTCTAAGATGATTTTCTTACCGCTAATATCGTCACTATTCCAAACAGCTTTTAGGTTGGCAATGCTTATGAGTGACTTGGTTAAGTCGTCAAACTTCTCTGTTGCACTTTTCGCTGCACTTCCTGCACTCTTTGTAGCACTTTCCATTCCACCAGCCGAGTCGTTATAGAATGAACTAAACTCACTCATATTAGACATTAGCGTACCATAAAGACCTTCTAGCTCTCCTAGTTGTGATCTTGCCGCGTCAAGTTCTGTAGAGTGTAATGTGGAGTAATCAATACCACCTATTCCAGTCGTTGCCAACTCTTGACCATCTATTGCCGCTTGTGCTGCACCCGTTAACATTCCCATAAGTGCCGCATTTACAGAGTTACCAAATGCCACAACCGACTTGCTTCCCTCATGCGTTGAGCGGACAAATGCGTTGTTAGCTTTTATGTGTGAGTTTATAACCTCACCTGTTTTATTGGCTATGTCAACCTTAGTATCAAGCTCACCTTGTGCAACAGCCAAAGAGATTTCACCGCTTTGGACTTTTGCCGCTAACTCAGTTTCCATAATTTGAATGTCTGCTTTAAGTGCAATGATTTTCGCTTGAGTAGTTTCTACTAATGCCCTAAACTCTGCTTTAGATGCAGGTAATGCTACATTGTTAATCGCCAACGCATGTGCTAAGACAGATTGAGTATATGCCTTTTGCTCTTCTGTGCTGTAGAACCCAGACTGGAACGCTTCCATGCCTGAACGCCACTTATCAAGTCCACCTGACGCATCTATCAAGGCTTGAGACTGTGCAAAGTTATCTACACTCTGACCAAACATCATTAATTGGCTGTCTACTGTTTCAAATCCAACGGCTAAACGGACAAGCTCTTCTGTTGTACCCTCACCAGTTTTTCGTACACTCTCTAAGGCTTGTAGTGTTTGGTCTCCTGCAATGTTATCTAACGCACCACTAAACATATTATCTAACTGCTCACCAAATGCCGCGTTTAACGCTTCTTGCTTCTCTTGTGAGTTTAAGTCTTTGAAGTCAATCTTACCTAAGTCAATAACATAGTTCTGTATCTCTGCTTTTATGGATTCTGTATCAAGTCCAAGTATATCGATTGACTCCATAACGGTCTGAATGCCGTCATTCAATACACCTTGAATATCTAACCTAAGACTATCTGGTACATCTATTTCGATCTCTTTGATTTTCTCTTTTTTGATAAGACCAAAGAATGAAGATTTTTTAACGTGTATTGCTTGATACCCAGCTACGTCAACACCCGACATGAATGCGTTAACCGTCTGCTCTCCGAATTCAAGTCCAGCACCGATTAAAGTCTTAGACTTTCCACCCCACCAGTTGCCACTTGCTGAGTCTTGGTAATCTGAACCATCAAAGCTCACACCCCCAGCACTACCAAGAGCGTTTGCAATAGCTCCGAACTTATTGTCCATAGAATTTAAATGGGTAAGCATCTTACCACTTACAAGATTGTTATCTTCTAATACGTTTCTAATGTTATTTAAAGACTCATTAGTAAAGTCACTACGCCCAGCCGCCGCGTCAAGCTCTTCTTGGCTTAGAGTGCTTGAAAATAAACCACCTATAAACTCTACTGTTTTACCGAGTCCTGGAATCATGTCAAGGGAAGATACAACTAAGCTTTTTGCCGCTTCTGATTTAGCGAAAGGGTCACTTGAACTTGCCGCTTCTGATATTCCAGAGATACTATTCATTAGGTTGTCGAATAGATTTCCGAACATACTGTCGCTATCTATTCCTAGTGCATTTTTAAGCTTGTCACCAAGATTATCTATATGATCTCCAGCGTTTTTTGCATCTTCGGCTATTTTGTTAAATAGTGAGTCTTGCTGTTTCTCTGTTAATTCTAACACAGACACAAGTTCATCAAACTTCTCCGTTGCGTTTATGGCGGATAATTCAATACTATTGTCTTTGCCGCCCATAACTTTTAGGTATTCTTTGTACGCACTTCTCTGCTCTTTTGATAGTTTCTCTTGCTCTCTTCTTAGCTTCTTGGCATTAGATAGTGCCCTTGTTGCTGCTCTTGCTCCAGACTTTGATGCTTTTGCTGAAGATTTTGCACTTGCTTTTTGTGCATTAAGCTTTAAGGCTTCTATTTGTAACAGCTTTCTATTCTCTGGTATTTCACTATTCTTTATTCTGTTTATTTTTGCCGACAATACTTTGTCTGATTTTCCCTGTGCTTGGTATAGTGATATTTGGTCTTGCAATAGTGCCGATGATGCTTGTTTTTGCTTCCTCGCTATTTCATCAATAGACCTCTTTTTTTGCTCTTTGTATTTATTGTCTAAGTCTATAAGCTTCGCTATTCTTGCATCACCAGACAATGTGTTATTTATGTTTTGTGCATCATTTACATATTTCTTATCAGCATACTGTTGTTTTGTCAATTCACCACTAACAACCATTGACTGCAATAGTGCATTTTTTAGAGCAAGTGCATTTTTAGCACCAGCGTTTAGTGATGCAGATAGATTGTCAGCTTGACCTGTTGCAAAGTCTATAGCACCACCTACATCTTCCATAGTTCTGCGTTGAGTGTCTATCTCCGTAACGCCGTTTTTCAGTTCAACTATGTTATTTTGGAGTGCCGTTCTCTCACTTTCAAGTTTCGCCATCTTCTCGTCTGTAAGATTATTGCTAGTGCTTAACTCGTAGTTTATTTTGGCTACCTCTGTGTTCTCTATCTTGATAGCTTCTGTTATCGCTTCTCTTTGTCTATGTAGCTCTTTAAGCTCAGGGGTTATCTTTGTGTAGATATTTAATTGCTTTGTTAATTCGGCTACTTCTTCCTTATTTTTTTCTAGCCTAAGTGCGACCATATCATCTAGTTGCTTTTCACTCTTGAGCCGTCTATCCAAAAAGTCAATCCCTGCATTTTCGTATACGGTTTCTTTATCTACCCTTTGGAATCCACGCTGTATCTTTGACTTCTCTATAAGCTTATTTTGTGCTTTTAGCTCCTCTATCTTTAGGCGTATAGCATTTTCAGACTGTCTTTGCTGTTCTGCCCCTAACTTCAATATCTCTTCACGGCTTTTACCTACTGAGTCGGTAAGTCTATCCTCTTGCACTTGTGCTTCATGTGTTGCGAACTCATACGCACCCATAGCTATAGTAGCCAATGTCAATATAGGGTTTCCAAGTGCTAACGCTTTTGCACTTCTTCCTATTTTTGTCATTGTTCCAGCCATTATTACGCCACTTGCACTATACTCTCTCATTGCCAATGTAGCAGCCGCAGTAGCACCTACATTTGTTCGTAGTGCTATATTCATAAACTGAGAAGCTATCTTAACCCCAGTGTATGCAGAAGCCAACTCTAGTGAGTATTTCACTACAGTTCCTATAGTATCGCCTAGTTCAAGTAGCTCTTTTTTGTTGTCTTTTATGAAAAGTGATGCACTTGCTATGTCTTTTTTAAGTGCATCGAATATAGGCTTTTGTAGTTCCCCCATGAGTTCATGCCATTGTGTACCAAAGTTAGACGCTATTGTGTCAAAGTTTTGTGAAATTCCAGACAATTTAGGGTCTATTTGAGACAATCTAGCTAAGATATTTTCTATTAGCGTTCCTGACTGTTGCCATTGCTTAACAAGTTTATTTGTTATCCCTACCTGATTTAATGCGATCTGCATTTGTGACGGTTTCATCGCCCCTGTAAATGCGGTATCTATGGTTTTTATGAACTGCCCTGTGTCTAAGTTCATTGCTTTACCGAGTATGGTCATTTTCTTTGTTACTTCGGCTATATCTTCAAGAGAAGCTTTGTATTTTACAAGTTGAGGGAATAGAGACTTATATGTCTTTATTGTGTCACCTAGATTATAAGGTGTCTCTGGGTTTATGTCTCTTACAAGCTGTAGCATTTCCAAAGACTTTTTTGTAGCTTCGGTATATTTATCTGTAAGGGTTACTTTTTCGCCCATTACGTCTATATTTTTAAGGTTTTGAACGGCAAGTATTTTCATACCAGCGGTTTCGTTCTCTATCAGCTTATTATATTCATGACCTATTCCAAGTGTAAGGTCGTAAGCTTTTTTAACGGCGTATATACCAACAACTAAAGACTCGTAGCGTCTAATCATTCTAACTATTTCGTTTGAAGTGTTAGACATACTTAGTGTAGAGCGTTTAGCACTTGATGATACTTTATCAAATCCTCTTGATGTTGTGCTAGACATTATCTTAGCATCACGTTCAATCTTTAAGAGAGAGTTAGATACCAATTTAAGTTCTCTTGCATCTGCATCTACTTTGAGCTTAATCTTGTGTTGCATTCTGCTCATTAACTTCTCTCCTAATTCTCTCTATTATTTCATAGAGTTGTGTTATTTTTATTCCATTTTCTTTTGAGTACATCTTTATTATAGATGTATCTACAAAAGTGCCACTCATTGACCCCCTTATAGCAAATGCGTAAACATTTACCAACATGAAGTCAATAGAACTCTCTAAAAAAACAACTCCTCTGCTTTCGAGAAACTTTCTTCTCTTTGGCTTGTAGTCGTCTTTATCTAACCCACCCTTGTTGGCTTGTCGCTGGACTAAGAATCCTGCGACTCTTCTAACTTTCCCTCGATCTCATCTTCATACGCCTTTCTAAGCTGCGAGACAAAGATTGTTGGGCTGTAAGGTGCTATTACTTTTAAGAACGCTTGTTTATCTTTCCCGCTAACCATTTTTTTAATGATCTCCTCATTCATTTTCTCCTTGGCTTCCTCTGTTGCTTCGGTAGTCTCTTCTTGAGTGTCGGCAAGTTGTTTTTTTAGAGCTTCTCTTTGTTTTTGGTAATCTCTTAGCTCTAAAAGATATTTACCTCTGTTTTCATCATGCAAATCCTTCAACTCTTCAAGTATCTCTATCTCTTCGTTGACTCTTGCTAGTTTAGATTCATTATCTACTCTACCTTTTAAGCCTTTGATAGCTTCCTTAAGTGGCTTCTTGATCTCTTTTGCTTCTTTTTTTGTTAAAGGCGATAATGTCACATTGTAATCTGTATCTCCTACTGTCAATGTTGCATCTACCTCAATAAATATTAAATTTGCCATTTTGTTTTGTCCTTTTGTTTTGTATTTTGTTTTGTTTTATTAGGTGACGGCACAAAACATAAAGCCGTCATTTTTACACACCTACCACTAGAGTAAAGCTATCATCCGCTACAACTTTTCTTGGAGAGAATGTTCTTGACACTTCCCAATATCCGTTGTTATCAGATTCATCGTCTGGTGTCGATACTTTCCCTTTCGGTACTTGTAATTGTCCTGCCACAACTCCTGCCGTGTCGTACAATGGAATATCAATAGCATACTCTACACCGTTCTTCATATCATCAATAGGTGCTTCATTAAGCTCTGTTACTTTCATTGTCATGCTTAGTGATGGTTTAAATTTGGTGTCATATACCATGTTACCACAGAATGTAGCATCTGTTTCGATACTTCTTCCCAAATCAAGCTCGTAGCTTTTTGCGATCATTTGATTTGCACCTACAGTAATTCCACATTTCTTTCTGCCCCAGAATATATCACTTGGTGTAAGTGGATTTGTTGGGATAGCGTTATCTGCGTCTGCTGCGGCAAGTTGAGTTACTGATTCATTTAACGTTCCACTCATTTCAAATGAAACTCTTACCATTTCGCCCGGCTCGTTTGAAATTTTATAAGTTCCCTGAACATCTCTGATCTTATATACTCTTCTTTTTGTTGTTACCTCTACCGATACAGCAGATGCCCCCAATTCAATTTTAGGAGTATATGATTTTTTGGTGGCAGTACCACCGTCAACCATTCCACACGCCTTGAATAGATCATCTACCCCACCGATATTGGCAAATAGAGGAAGTGCCAAATCAAGAGAGAATGTTACTTTTGCATCGTCAGCGTCTTTGATATAGTCATACGCCGCATCATCCATTGGTACACATTCTCCTGTCTCGTACTCAATCTTTGGCATTGTAGCTTTGTCTTTTTCAAGACACAGGATTTTTGTAGGTGCATCGTATGTACCTAGTGCCGCCTGTGTTAAAACCTTAATACCAAAGTCACTTTTGATTAATCTTGTGCCTTTTGCCATTATTTCTCCTTATACCCTGCTTTTTTCCAAGCGGATAATGTTTTTTTAGATACTTCAAACTCTCTTGTACCATCTGCATTTACAATTGTTACGAATTTGGTATCAGCTTTTTTTTCTTTAGCCATTACAACTCCTTACTTCAAATTCAAGCATCATTATAATACCGCTATCACGTTGCATTACTTTTCCACCACGACAAAAAATGCCGCTTAGTTCAGAGTCAAATCGTTCTATATCATTCATCATCTCATCGTTTGCTTTAGTTGGGTCAATATAGCAGATAAATATAGGGATTAGTGAGCCGTTCTCATTTCTCTCCCATTGCCAAAACATTGCATCTGCTTCAACATCAGGTCTGTTTAGCTTTACCCTATCTTCTATATTGGTAATGATTACATTATAATCCACGATGTTTACCCTCTAGTACGAATATGATCTCTTCTGCATGGTTTCCGTGATACTGCCAAGAGATAATTTTTAACGGCTCGTTATTGTCAGAGGTAATTGTGTTAACCTTTAATTGTTCTATGCCGTTTACTTTTTCTCTCTCAACATCTGTTGTCTGTATTTTGATAGCCTGTTGCATTGAGTGTTCTATCTCAATGTCTTGGTCTGAAAGAACAAACACTTTAGCACCGTTATACGTGAACGCTTTAGCACGTTTCTCGTTGTAAAATGCTTTTAGTGTTTTTTCGATCATTACTTTTCAGCTTTCTTTGTGTCTTTTTTTGCTTCTACCACCTTGCCGCCCTTAGCCACAAGAGTATCTACAATGGTATCATCTACTGAAACCTCATCGCCAGATACATTCTTGCCGTATCTGCATCCTAGAATAACTTTAACTTTTGCCATAGTTTACTCCTTACACTTTTACTTGTAGTGAATAGAATCCGTTACCATTTTTAAGCAATGGTAGAGGTGCTGTTCTATGTATCACTTCGTGTTGTGGTGGGTTAGTTGTGATAACCTCATCAATATCAACCTCAGCAGCAATTCTTGTAACACCAACACCTTTTTTTGCTACAGAAATACCGCCAAACTCAGTCGACCCATATCCTCTTGAAGCCAAGATAACATATTTTGGGTCAAGGAATTTTGTATCAACAGTACCGTTCTTGTATGTACCTCTCTCAACGTAAATGTCAATAATCATGTCTTTGTGAGTTAATCTACCCGCCTTAAAGAAGTCTGCTTCTACATCTACATTCTCATTAACAGTATAGTTTCTTTTTCTTCCGTTGCTTGAGTTGTCAGCCGTTAATACTTCAGAGCTTCCGTAGAATTCTCCGTATGTAACGCTATCCATTACTACAGCGCTTGGCTTGATTAGCATATCAGAATACACAGCATAAAGGTTTGTTACAGGTTTACACGCTCCGTTAGACCAGAACAGTTCATCCCCTGTATTTGTAAGTACTCTTGAGTTGTTTGCAGGTGTATTAAATACAATATCCTCTACTCCATCCTTACCTTTGTACCCTCCAACGATTTTATGAAGTGTTAACGCTTCGTACATCGCTTTTTTAGTACCGATCATTGCTCTTAGTGCAAGTTTAGCAACACCATTTAGTGCTGATTCTACTTCTGCACTTACGCTTCCGTCTCCATATTCATTTTCACCGAATTGTGCTACATCTGCATCGATAGTCTCTTTTGAGATTGATTCATTAAAGTTAAGTGGTGCAAGTACGATTGTGCTTTTACCATCTTTTTCAACTACATCTGCTGTGTTTGCAAATGAGTTATATCTTGCACTTGCTCCCTCTACTGTTGCATAATCATACTCGATAAGAGGTGTCTTTCTTGGTCTAGCTTTTGGTAGAAGAAGTTTTTGAATCCCCATATCTACACCAACCATCGTTGCTACTGCTCCGATAAAGGCTTTTTTGTCTTTTACTATTGGCATCTTTCTACTCCTCTACAAATAATCTAGTTTCTGATACAAGTTTGTCTCTGAAATCATCAAGTGTTCCAGCTCCAAATGTAAGTTCGCTTCCTAACACACCGCCATCATACGTGTATGTAATCTCTTTTTCTCCAGCTGTTGCATCTACAGTATTTAGTGCTACACAATATGGTGTATCACCTGCCGCTGCAAGTTTAACAAGTCCTGTTGTACCTTTTTTAAGCACCTCTCCTCTTACTACAGAGTTTCCTGCTTCAAGTTTAAGCTTGTCTGCTGTGATAAGTTTCTTTGTTGCTACCACTAGATTGTCTCTTGTGTAGTCTGTTGTTCCTAAAGTTGGCATTATCTTACGCTCCCTTTTTGTTTTTCAGCAAATGCCAATAGTGCATCAGCTTCTTTTTTTGCTTGTTTCTCTTCATCTAGTTCGGAGTTTCCATCAATTTCAAGCATTGAATCATTTGACTCATCAATGCCTTTTTCAATGTCTTTGATTTTTTCGTCAGACGCTTTAGCCTGTAGATCAAACAAGTACGCTTTCATATCATTTTCAGATACAGTTGGGTCATAAAGCTTTGCAAGTACATCTTCGTTTGCTTTGTATTCTGTAGGAATAATAGCAGATACTGTTTGTATTCTTTTTGCTTCACTAGCAACTGCCTTGCTAATATCTTCGGCTGCCTTTGCGTTCAACTCTTCCACTTTCTTCTCGTGGGCAGAGGTTTTCGCTTTTAAGTCAGCTTCTAACTCTTCTACGGTTTTTTTTGCCATAGCCTGTCCTTTTTTTGAATTACGAGAGTTTGTGGAGTTGTCTTTCTCCGTGATGTTGCAATCTCCCTCGCACATAGCAACCATCTTTTCAAAATCTTCAACTTTTCCTATGATGTTTTTTGTGTTGTCTGTATAGTTGTTAAATTCTGCTTTTGCTTCTGATTCTGTTTTCTTTTTGCTTGACTCTATTACTGTATCAGCGAATCCCTCTGTTACTATCTCTTCTCCAAAGTAAAAACTATCATTATCCATGATGTCCTTGATCTCTTCTGTTGATTTTCCTGATTTTCTCTCATACTTGTATGCTAGTACATTATTGAATCGCTCAAGTACGTTTGCTGTCTTTGCAAGTTCTCTATTGTCTCCCCACGCTCCACCTTGTGCGTTGTGGATAAAGAATACAGCATCATCATATATAGATACAGTATCGCAGTCTTGAGCTATTACGGTAGCCATTGACCCAGCATAGGTAACTACAGCATTAACTTTACCATCGTATTCATGTAGTGCATGAGCTATGGCAAGACCCTCTGTGATAACACCTCCTCCGCTATTAATGTGCAGTTCTATATCTTCACCGTTTGCATCTTCTAGTTTTTTGTTGACGCTATCAAGTGTGGTTTCCCACCCTATATATCCTTTAATATCAATTCTCATTTTTTCTCCTGCTTGGGTAGATTAGTTCCTATGTATGGAAGTCCACTATCTTCTGTTAGTGCTGCTTCTTTTTTTGCTATCTTAATGTTTCGTTTAAAGCTTGACCCATTTAGTTTTTTTGCTTCTCTGTCTTTTGTGGTTAGCCCTAGAGCAATATTTGTCTTGTCAGCGTTTGCTTCGTGTACCGGATTAAGTGGCTCTGTGCCGTCTGCTATCCATTCACTACCAAGCCACGCCAATCTTTTTAGTGGAGAAGTCAAGAAGCCGTCAAGCACTATGTGACCTTTTCTAACCATATATAGTAAAAAGTTTTCAAATGCTGGTTGACAAAAGTGTGATGCTAAGTCTGCTTGTTGTGAATTTGTGTATTTTTTACCCTCAAGATTCGCACCTCTTGACGCAGAATAAGAAGCCCTATATAGCTTCATAAATTGTTCAAATGGTATCTGTAGTGCTACACATAGATTTTGTATCTGTGCATCTCTGAACGATACGTAGTTTGCGTTTGGTCTAGATGGGTCTGCAAAATCAACCTTCCACCCCTGCTCTAGTTGTATCAAGTTTCCTTTTTTAATCTGCAAAGGCTTCTTTTGTGTTGTTTCATCGTCCTCATCTTGGTATTGTGGGGGTGTATCGTTCCAGATAAATCCTGCAAACCTAGCATTTAGTATCGCTGCATCTAATTCGGCTTCTGAGTAGTCAGTTATCTTTCTAAATATATCAACAACAGGAGCAAGATAAGGTATTCCTCTTGTTTGTCCTGCTCTTTTTTGTTCGTAATAGTGAACTATATTTCTTTTTATTCCACTAAATACAGGTACTTCTACCCACTTTTCACGTTTGCCTATTGATACATTGTTTGGGTGTCCTTTTAGTAGTTGGTAATGTGTTACTCTCCCACTCTTAGACCTTTTTACTCCACCAGATAGATTGTGCGTATCTTTCTTATTGTCTTTGTTGCTTAGGTGATGTGCTTCGAGTATCTTTATTTTTTGACCAAACACATCATCTTTTTTATCTTCTGGGAATAGAATAATAGCTCCACCAGTAAGTTTCATTGTTCTATATGCTACCTCTTGAAGTTGCTTGAAATTCTTTTCTCCCTGAATATCAAACGCAGTAGATTCTGAGTATAGCTTAAATAGCTCCTCTATCTCTTCTTGTTTTGCTTCCGCCTCTTCTTCATTTATTCCGAGAATTGATCTGCTTACATTTGATTGTAATTTTAGCCCAGTTCTTACAGCATTAGTGGTAACAACCTCTATCGCTCCGTGTGCTAATTCGTTTGTATGGTATAGGTATGTTGTTGTGTCTGCAATATCATCTGTTTGTGATAATGTGATTGTTGTAGGGGATGACTTCTTAAAGTTGCTATCGACATCATAAACGCCATCATTAAACATATTAAACAAATTCGACATTACACGCCTTTATTGGGCAACCATTAGCACTTTTTGATGTGGCTAGTGCCTTTTCACAGTCTTTTATGCCACTCTGTATATAGTCAAGCCTTGCCTGATAGTTCTTTTTATCGCCATCCCAGTTCTCTTGCCCTAGAGATAATATCTCTTCTTCTGCAAGTCTATACTGTAACAATCTTCTTTTTAGTGAGTATTTTGTAAGTTCGGTGCTAATTTCTTCTTCTGTTGCTGTCAAAAAGTCAATAGCCAAAACAAACCCTTAGTAGTATTTGCCATATTCTATAATATATTTATGATTATATTGTCATATTTTAGCAAACAAAAACACTAAAGAACAATTATGATATACTTGTGAACACAACAACACTAGGGGAACATCATAGACAAATATCAATACGAACTAAAACGACTAGAGGTTATGTTTGGTGGCAGAAGCCAGATAAGCAAAAAAGAGTTGGCATCAATAGGCCTAATAGGATTAGAGAGTGTGTCGGGAGTAAATAGAGCGATAAAAAACAAGACTTGCCCTAAGTACACGAAAGGAAAAGGAGAAAATGGAAGAGTAATCTTTCATATTATTGATATAGCAAAATATATATCAGATTCCGTCTGATAGCTCTACCATACCTCTTTTTCTTTTTGTGCCAGACGAGACACCACGCAACATCTTGTTGTTCCGTGCAAGTCTATCAACATCTACACCAGCTATTCTTAGTGCGGCATATGAATACACGCTAATATCAAATGCTTCGTTCCTTGACCCTTTTATTTTTGGTATCCATCTCCCTTTTTCATCTTTATACTCTGCCGTCAGTTGAGAGAAGTAGTCTTTACCATATTTATCATTTCTTGGGAAGTGTGTATACCATGCTTTTGGAGAGTCGAGGGAAATACCTATCCACACAATATCTTTTATTCTGTTTACGCCGATATTAAAATATGTAACTCCGTAGTGTTTATGGTTTACGTCCTTATGAACTCTCCTTGTTACCTCTTCCGCAAGTACTGTGTTTGCACCTCTTATCGCATACACTCTTTTGTGTAGCCTTGAGTTAGTAAAAGCGTAAACGTGTGAAGTCCTACCTCCTCCGCTATCTACTGCCATAGCATACACTTTCATTTTTCCGCTTGTGTGTTCGTATTCGTTTTCGTCTTTTAATCTCTCTAGCTCTTCCCAGACTGACTCCTGAGATGGGTCTCCGTATATAATACCTCTATCTATCTTCCAATTCTCATGCTTTTCTCCCCACCCTACTATCTCCCACTCAAGACGGTCATTCTGTGTATCAACTCCCATTGTCAATACTCTTACTTTTTCTGGCACTTCATGCTCGTATGTTTCTCTTTTACTCATCATGTGGTCTGGTGTAATAGTGTTATCTATATCTTCATAATCTTCACCTAGTACGGTATTTGTAAACGGTTGCATCTTGATGGTATCGTTTTTTGCTTCCTCATACTCTTTTGCTATATGATACCATGACGACTTGGCACTATATGAGTATGCAGCCCATATAAAGAATGACGCATGACCTCTGTATTTCTTGGTTGCTACCCATTTACCTTTTTTATCCATATCCCTATGGTTGCTTTGGTCGTATATCACTCCACATTACGGGCAGGCAAACCCTACTGACTCAGGCATTACATACCCCTCTTCATCAAGCTCATATTTTAAGTTCTTAAATTCCAACTTATGATACTCCCCACATTCAGGGCAAGGAAGCTCTCTATATCTACAGTCTCCAAGCTCAAACTCTGTTCCTATCCTTGACTTCCCTTTTATGGTAGGTGTTGACCCGATTATTACTTTACGGTTATAGAAATCGTTTGTCCTTTTCGTCATAAGCTTTATCTGGTCTCCCTCGTCACCAGCACCTATTACCCAACCGTTTATTTCATCACCGATTGCAACACGAACAGTTCTACGCCTAAAGTTCTTAGGAGAGTGTGCTCCTACTATTTCTAGTATCCCACCTGGATATAATTTCTTTACCGTCTTTTCTTTTTTTGCCTTACCTGCTGTTGGCTTTGTTTGTATTGCCCTAAGCACCCCTGTGTTATCTCTTATCATTGGCTCTATGCTGTCAGTAGCATATCCATACGCTTCATCGTCAGATGGCTGTGAGAACAATATTGAACATGGGTCATTTTCAATAAAATATGCTGTTGTAATATTTAGTAATATTGAATACCCTACACGTGCAGACTTTTTGATAGTGACAAACTCCGTGTGTTGGTCTGTCATTGTATTTATCATTTCTTCTTGGTATGGGTGTAGTGTTATCTGCCCTGCTTCTGAACTTGACTCTGGTGACAAGTGAAATACAGAGTTTGCATAGTCAGCACCAGACAACTTAGGCTTTGGTCTTAGTAGGTGCTTTGCGTAGTCTAGTATGTCTTGTTGTTGTCTGCTTAGCTCCACTAAAAAATATCTCCACCGTGAAGTTCAGAAAATATTGTATCTATCATCTCCCCTATCTCTACTATGTCTCTATCTTTTAGTTGTGGGTATTGTGTCTTTAGTTTTGGTTGAAGTTCGTACATTTTTGATTTTATGTTTCCTATGGTGTACTCTATTACTCTTTTCGCATCATCTACAGATATTAAATTTCCTATCTTCTCTTGTGCTTCTAGTTTCTTGACAAGAGCATCATAGCTCATCTTCTCTATTTCTACTTCTTGCTTTGTTGTTGTCGCACCGCTCAATCTGTTTTGTAGTGTTGTGGCAAAATCTAAAAGGATGTCATTTGTAAGTGAGTCTCCAAGTGATTCACTTGTCATGCTCTCAACTTTTTCTTTTATTTTCTCTTCTGTGCTTACTGTTGACTTTTTTACTTTTATTCCATAAGCAGGAGCTACATCTTCCCATGAGAAAAGTTTTCTTTTTCCGTCCATATCCCTATGATTAAAAGCACCGTCCTTATTTTTCTTTGAAAAGTTTTGAGGTGTTATTTTGCCTGATCTTGGCATCATGTCTTTTGACACCTCTTTGTTTAGTCTCTTTATGATGTCACCCTGCTTGTATAATTTCATCTCAATTCCCTTTTTAAGTAGTGGTCAAACCTCTTCTCTGCATTTTTGTCAAAATGATCTTCTAAAACGTCAAAGAATTTCAACTGTCGGTACATAGAAGCTATAGTAATTGTCCTAAGCTCTATTATCTTTCCGCCTTTTCTTCTGAATATGCCTGAGTGCCCAGAGGACATAGTTGCGTAAAATGCTTTATCCAGCAATACTGCTGGCTTAGATTTGAGAATTTTAACTCTTGGTCTGCCTTTGTCTTTTTTGTTTGTTTTGCCGTATCTCTTTTTGGCTGCGGCAAGTTTTTTCTTATTTCTCCTAAGTGCGATCATCTCTTTTGCAAACCCATAATCAAATCGCTTAGCGTTTATTGGCTCTCCGTCAGCACTTATGACAATATAATCTCTAGCTTGTGTTGATGGAATTATGTGTACTGTTCCGCCCCTTGTGCTAAATGACTTGTCTATCGCAGAAGCCATCTTAAATATGTACGGAGTTTTTTTCTGCATGACAACATTCCATTTTCTCTTTAACTTTGTGTGGACTTTTGGAACTGCTCTTACTACAAGATCATTGACTGTTTTTTTGAACACGGTTTCATATACTTTTGGGTCAAGCTCTTTAATTAGTCTTTCTTTTGTTGGGAGAGATACTGTAAGTTTTACCATAATTCCAAATTCAACTTTTTATTGAATTATAACAAAATTTTCAACTTTTTGTTGAATTTTACCTACGGTAGTTTAATTTCAACTTGTTTTTGAGAATAAAAAATCCCGATATTTTGGGAGCTCGCCGCC
>JAUTWP010233970.1:0-14805 GCA_033042655.1 Cyathermia naticoides | reverse complement strand
ATGTGCACTTGAATGCCTTTTTCCCTCTTCTAATGATACTTCATCTTTTCCAGTTGTTCTTTCTCAAGCGTAAGTCTCCAGTAGTTCTCTTTAAGTGTTTATATGCTCTAACTCTTTGTAATAAATAAAGTGTAAGTCTGAGATAGTTCTTGTATAGAATCTTAAATTACTTGTTGTAACTCATAATAAATAACAGCAATTATACAAATGGAATCATTTACTCAATGATTTAATTATGATGTATTGTTGGATTAGTCCCTATTAAACCCATTGAGATATTTCACATTTCAAACAATTGTATATCAAATGCTGTAGTATTCCCTGTTTTGTTTTGAAAATTATTGTGAAGGATCTCTTGGTTTTAATGAAAAAGAACTGCTTATGTGATGGTAGTTTTTCTCTCTATATTTTATATCTTTTTGGTGATAAACAACATATTAATTAGTAATATGTCGTTAAACTTTTCTTATGTTATTTATGTTCAATAACACTAGCTAAAAATCCTCTAAAACAAACTTTAGCTCACAAAGATTGCTTTACGTCAAAATAAAATATGTGTACTGTATTTAAAATTGAAATTATAAGATGCAGTCAACACTGGGATTGTTGCCATATTATGAATTTAAAACCCGAATGTTTTATGCTACATTAGGCACAAAATGGCTTTGCAGACTGAGTCACACTAATCGTTATCATGCAGCCTTTTGCATCATTTATGTCTTGTCTTATACAGAAATTTGTGCTATGTCAGAGTTTGTGCCCATGACAGACATGCTTGAACATGTTTATAACTTTATGTAAGGATGTTAAAACATTTAAATTCCATTCCATCATTTATGTAAATGTATTATTGATTTGATTGTTTTCAGATTTTATCAATCTGGACAACCTTGCCTCTCGGATGTTTGGAAATACACTGTGGCTGATAGCCATAGGATACTATGTATACATCACCTTTCTCGGCTATAGTGGTGAGTTTCATCAAAATACTATTTTCAGATTGCTAACATTTTTTATCATGAAGCATGATGTGGATCAGTCCGCTCGCCTTTGAAGCGTTTGGTCGTTGGATTGATCCTTCTCAGTGGAACCATCTTGCAGTTTGGGCCATTTTCCGTTTCGACCAGTGCTCCACAACTGGTTCATCAAAGGCAGTGGTATGTGCTGTCCTGTCTGTAAAAATGCATATAAAAGATCCCTTGATGCTTATCAAAAAGAGTAGCCTATATGGCGGGAGCAGGTTTCCTCTAAAACATGTGTCAAAATGATGATAATGACTTCCAATAGCCGATGATAAGATAAAAATCAATGTACTCCAGTGGTGTCGTTAAATAAAACAAACTTTACTTTTTTACTTTTCATCATTTGAATTTGTTTTTTTATACTTAAATACAAATGATATTAAAACATGACCATGAAATGTGAACATAATTAATACCATAAAGAATAGGAAGCGTGTCTACCTTTAACGTGGTTGGTCATCAGATTGATTCTTATCAGTGGACTCATTTGCAGCTTGCACTATTTTTTTTTTTCCCAGTAGTCCACAATTGGTTTATCAAAGGCCTGTCTGTGGGAAAGTTCATACAAATGACCCTTTCTGGTTATTGGAAAGAGTAGCCTATGTGGCAGTAGCGGGTTTCCTCTAAAAATGTGTTTGAATGACCATATGTCTAACATTCAATAGCTGATGATAATATAAAAACCAATGTGTTCTAATGACGTCATTAAATTAAACAAACACAAAATTAGAAATTTACTAATTCAGATACCAAGATAATGAATAGTGAACATAATTTTTTTTTTTAATAAATTTTGATTACCAGTGATTACCAGTATGTGCTTAAACTTCGATGTCTTTATTCTTTTCTTTCAGCTCTTCCCTTTCTGAAGAACACAAGAACTCTTTTGTTCCCAATGACAGGACTGATACTTGTGTACGTGTTATCTCTCACACTTGGCTGGAACTTCAGCCAGGGACTGTGTAATTTTTACCACTTCAGAGTTATGTAGTGCATACTGAGCTCCATATTTGAACAAGGTGTATTTATTTTAATAGTATTTGTTTTAAATAGCCCAGGCTTATAAAACCTTTAGTCTGAACTCTTAAAGTTAGTCATACAAATGACGTGTACTGTTGAGTCCAGTCTTTAAATGTTATAAGCAATGACAATATTGAGTGATAAATCCAGACTGATTGACGGGTGACGAGACCGTGTAACTGCAGAACTGAGATAAAACAGGCTTGTGTTAAAGAGGCATGTTTGATGTTTTTACTATGTGTTGAAAGTCTGTTGTGTATGCTATCTCTTGTATCATCACAGTACGGTTTGACAAAATAGCAGATGGACCTCAGTTGAACATGACACTAGAAAATCATTTGAGTAGATAATCATGCATACTATTGGTATGTCTGAGTTTAACTATTACTTAGGTGATTACTAATATGAAGTAGGTCTCTCATAGTTCTGTAGCACCTGACAACCACCAATTTAACTACAGTGAAGCCCCTCTAAACCGGACTCCTTTGGGACCAAGTAAAATGTCTGGTTTTCCGAGGTGTCCAGTTTTCAGGGGTTAGTTTTACATTAAATGGACACATTGTGACCAAATTGTTTGTCCAGTTTTGAGAGGATTCCGGTTTAAAGGGGGTCCAGTTTAGAGGGGTTTCACTGTAGTTTATCTATGGCATACATTGTCTCAGTGGGGTTGTTAAAGGACTTCTTATGGCACTTTAATTTTCCACCCACAAATTGTGCACTGAATGCAATTCTTGATTTTGTGGGAAAAACATGGTTATTTCCCTTTGAATATGATTGATATTTTATGTTTATTTAATTTATATATATATATATATATATAACAGTCAAAAAGATGTGTAAGTGTAAAATGAAATACTAATGACACATCTTTTCAGACAGTACTGATGCATTGTAATAAAATAAAATGTAGCTTTCATGGTATTAATACACTAATTACATAGTAAAAGTAACTACAAGGACCATGGTTAATGTTAGTATGAGAGAGGAAACCCACTTCTATTGTACCATGTCGCTACTCTTATTGATACGGTCAAGGTCATGTCGTTTAATGTTTAACTAATCAACTACTGCTTATTACTATACTAATAATGAAGGCTTAAATTTACTTTGATATCGTTTAAGTTTCGTAGAGAATAGTGTAGATCTGATAATGCAACAACCAACCAATATTTGATTGTTTTATGGTTTATGCATTTATAAGATTAAAGGTAAAGTACCATAGTCACATATGGCATACTAGTATTTAGTTGTTGCTTTTTTATATATATTTAAAAAAACAAAACATGTATGTTAAAGATTGTAAATGATTAAAATGCTGACTTTATGATTTTAATCTTTGACTGAGTGACGTTGATAATAACACATCATATCCATTTGAAATTACAAGTTGTCATGTTATTATTCATTTGTTATCATTTAATTAGTGCTGTATATGAACATGGTGAGTTTTAAATTTCATTTGTTGCATCTTGATACTCATGACTGGGTTTAAGTTAGAACAATAGGTAATATAATGATAGCAGATAATATTATAATAACTACCATACTGGTACAGGTGTATTGTACTGTATCATTATCAACTAAATAATGTGAATTCATCTTCTTCAATATTCAGTTATCTTTTTGTAAACTAAAAGTAAAGTTTGTTTTAATTAACCACGCCACTAGAGAACATTGAGTTTTATCCCGCTATTGGAAGTCATTCATATAATTTATGGTAATTTTGACACATTTTTAGAGGAAACCTGCTGCCGTCACATAGGCTACTCTTTTTTGATAAGCAGCCAGGAATCTTTTATATTCACTTTCCCACAGACAGGACAGCACATACCACAGCCTTTGATGAACTTACCGTATCCATCTTTTGGATGTTTCCCATTAAATATGTGGTGGTTGGAGTGTTTAATTTTTAACTGCGAATATTTGGGTGAGGTGGAAAACTATTTCTTCCATACAGACACATTTGTACAAAGTGCTCCCTGCCTTTAAATTAATATTTATAAAGAATTTAAGAAAAAATCTGAAATTGCAAAAATATTAATTTTAATTTTTACATGTTGCAAAACCTATTATGCATGTTGCTCTGTAAGTAATTGTTGAAACATGTTTTTGTTTTGTAAATATTCATGTGTATATTGTATATTGATATATTCATATATGTACATTTGGGTGAAACGATAAAATAGAGAAATCTCTTGATTTTGTTACATTATTTTTACAGTACATATTAAAGGCAAATGAACAGAGGATAACTGTTTGCTTTTTTATTTGAATGAGAATGAATAATAGACTGAGGTAATGAATAGTGCTTGCTTTTCCAGTGAATGCTGTGTTAAGATAAAAGTAGGATTGCATTGCTGGTGCTCTGTTTTGGACAGATGGAATATGTTCACCTTTTATACACATCTCATACATTTTTTATTAGTAAAAAACAAGAAGTAAAGTTTGTTTTATTTAATGACACCACTGGAGCACATTGATTTTTATTTTATCATCGGATATTGGACGTCATACATATGGTCATTTTGACACATGTTTAAGAGGAAACCTGCTGCTGCCACATAGGCTACTCTTTTAGATGAGCAGCAAGGGATCTTTTATATGCACTTTCCCATAGACAGGACAGCATACCACAGCCTTTGTTGAACCAGTTGTGGAGCACTGGTTGGAATGGAAAATAGCCCAAACTGGAGATGGGTCCACTGAGAAGGATCGATCCGACGACTGACTGCTTCAAAGGCAGACACGCTATCGACTGAGCTACATCCCGCTCCGGCTTTTTTATTAGTTCCTCATAACACTAACAGTATAGTATTAGTATGTTGTGCTATGTTGAGTTATGATGTTAACCTTGTTACAATCTGAAATCTCATATTGACACACAACTGAATGCTTGACTTTTACATATTTGTGTGTACAATAATTAAAAAAAAACAAAACTTATATCAGTCGTGGGCCACCGACTTAACTGCATGAGTAGGACGTAGATCAGTTGACCAGTAGCATATCTTGACCAATTCGACTCAACAACCAAAACCTTTTCTCTCTTTAATCAGTTCTTCAATGTGGATGGCTGCTTGCCATGGGGTGGGGGACGGGGAGTTGGTAGGCATATGCGTAGGACATGTGTGTGGTAAGTTAGGCGTAGGCTAACCCACCTCCCGTATTCCCCTTCCTTTGTCCTCCCTGCAACTGGGCAAGCCACCATCGACAAATGGAGACCTATAAAGGGAAACCATTAGGTGGACCCTTCTCCTGTCTTGGACAGAAACTCTGGCAAGCTTGGAGTTTGTGACCAAGACAGGCGTGCTTGAACACTTACTTAGTGATGTAAGCACTTTAAACTTTTGTCCAGTCCAGTCCTGGACCCTTCAATAACATGGATGCAAGGTCTGCTCTCCCCATTTAACCAGCTCTCTGAGCTACCGTATTGGGGTTTTAAGTATTATAGGGCCTCTTTAGGACTGGCTTTTATAATTAATTTTAGGCCTTTTACCGTTTGTTCTTTAGAACAACTCCAACACATTGGGCAAACATTGTGTTCGTAGCATTAAACACATTTCTTTAGAGCCCATATAAAACCTTTCTTTGCTAAAACATCTAGCTGCTCCCAATGGGATCATGCTTGGAAGTTATCTGATGAAAACAAGTATATACAACTTCTTCCTCGATAGCGTGTCCGCCTGTGACGTGGTCGGTAATCTGATTGGTCCTTAGTGGACTCGTTTGCAGTTTAGGCTATTTTCGGTTCCAACCAGTGACCCACAACTAGTTCGTCAAAGGCTGTGATATGCACTATCCTGTCTGTTGGAAAATGCATATAAAAAAACCTATCTGCTTATCAGAAAGAGTAGTCCATGTGATTAAAAACGTGCTCTAGTGACGTTAAATAAAACAAACTTTACTGACTTTAACTTTGAGAACTTGGATGTTTTATTTGATCTGCTTGCTCCCATTCACACATCTTTAGTTTGGTTGAACCTGTGAGACGTAGGTCATGTCAGCACATCAATGGAGTTTAAGAGCATGCACACTATCTACTTGATTAATGACACTTAATGATAATTATGCATGCTACTAGTATACAGTTTTAGATTATAAGTGGCATTGTTTAAAGAAGAAATGTCATTGGTTGCTTTTGGTCAATTCCATGAAACGATCAACTACCTAATGAATTTTTGAAAATAATTTTAACTTTGAATGTTTGTCATCATTTGAAAGCTATGTTATTGGGGTTTACAAATCTATAGGATTAGCAATTTTAAAACATGGCGTCCAGAAGAATGACCAAAAACATGAAAATGGGGTCATCCCATACAAATCTGACGTTTCTATGGAAATATAATGTTTTTGTCGCCAGTTTTGTTTATTTTGTATTAGACTGGATTGCTTGAAACATAACAAATCGTAATTGTAAATATTTAGCCTATTTTTGGAGGAGTTACTAACTTTATTGATATGTCATTAAATTTGTGTACATCCGTCACAAAAATATGATTAAAATTAAAATTTGAGACAAACAAAGTTTTACCAATTCGTGGTTTCATATTATAAAAAAGTACTCACTCAAAAATAATATGTGTATAAATTTGTTAAACTGAATGTTTATAATAGTTCACAAAATGTGTTACGAGTTTTCCTGAATACCGTCAACTAGAACTCAATATCAAACTTCCAATCATCCACATCTTAATTTAATTAGCACTGCAGTTCTTTACAAGAAATATACACATTTTGAAAACAAAATATTTATTTGCCAAAACAACATATAATTGTATAAATGACACACAATACCCACACATAATATTATATTATGTACATTATAACCAAGAAAAACAACAAGGTTTAATGGGAAACAATTAATGCACCCATTTGAGGACTATTTTGCTATACAATATGGCCAACATGTTGGATACTCAACTCTGAGTGTCGCAGAACGCCTAACGTTACTTGAAGTTAGAATATATCTTGTATGTTTGTTTGATGCGCATCACGCTCCATTCTTCTAACGCAACGATTAGCTATATCGTAATTAGATTATGCGAAATACCCGATAAATCGACGTGGCGGGTCGCCAGTTGTCCGCTATCGCTTAGCCGTAGCGCTATTCACGTGACCTAAACATGGTACTGCTGATTATTGCATCAGAAAAATCAAGCGTGATGCGCATCAAACAAATGTACAAGATATATTCTAAATTGTTAAATATTTTTAAAAAACCCAGACACTGCCACTTTAAATTAATGGACTTTAATGAGTAATCTAATGATATATTCTGTATGGATTTTAGAATTGTAAACATCATTCGTTTTCTTTTAAATAAATTACAATGTCGTGTAATTTGATTACAAGTTAAATCATAATAGAAATAATGTTGCAACGTGTGCTTTATTATGATCGTTCGGTCTTTATTATTATGCATTCTAATATTTATAGAAGAATGTAAAAATGTTCCATTGATTAAAATATTACCTCCACTATCACACAACCTCAATTGGCATTTTATTGTATGGACTAATTGCGAATAAACTGAAGTTTTAAATAATTAAAATAACTGCTTAACATTGAACTTTGTTGTATTTAATGATGTAAGTTACATTAGACGTCAAAATGTAACATATTTATTATTTATATTATCTTCTTTACACACGTAGAATAGTTTATGTGACAATTTAAATAATAGATTGTTTTAAAATGAACCTTTGTAAAGGAAAGCCTATAATGCTAACTTTTTCATAAACTAAAAGAATTATGATTTTCTTTTGTCAAAACACGTTCACTTAAAAATACGTTCGAAAAGCATTGGTGTTCATTTTTAAAATCTTATTCCATACGTTTTATCCTGAACAAAATGATGATAACATTTACTAATAGGAAAAATAAAGTTTGTTTTGTTTGACTGGAACACATTGATTGTTTATCTGTACTTTAAACTTATGTAATTTGCAGAAAGTTCATGGTTTTATATACACTTTCCATAATTATAATCCTTGAAAGGAATTAAAACAACCCAAAAATACGTTTCTAACAACTTTAATACAAGGCAAGTATTTCAAGAGACAAGAAATACTGAATAATACTGGCAAACATATTAAACGCAAATATCTAAACATATGATTCATGCAATTTAATAAATAACAATATTCTTAATTAGGTATAGACCATCTTTGTAACAGCTTTCATTGTCTTTACCCTTCCATGAGAATCAGCTCAATGTAAACTCCAATCACGTGGCTATTCTACGTCACAATCACGTGATGTTATCCATTCAATCAGTGATATTTTAATTACAGGTGTTGTAATATCTCATTGAAAAGGATATCAAACTAAAGTGGCAGTGTCTGGGTTTAAAAAATATATAAATTTAACCATTTAGAATTTGTCTGACGCAACGAATTTTTGGATTGTAATTACATCACGCGAAATACCTTATATTAAGTCGTACCGTTATTCACGTGACATAAATATGGTACAGCAGATCGTTGCGTCAGAAGAATGGAGCGTGGTGTGCATTAAAGAAACGTACAAGATATATTCTATATAGTAAATATTTTTTTTAAACCCAGACACTGCTAAGTGAAATAATCTTCAAATGAGATAAAATATATTAAGTCGCCTGAGGTCGTTGCGTCGCAGGATCTAACCTCCTCAGTGGACCGTATTCTGTGATTGATTATGACGTACAATGGCCACACAGAGCAAGAATGGTTGGCAAAAACAAAAAACACATGGCTGTTGTAAAGATTCACTCATAATACTAATAGGCCTACATCTAAACTTCAATCAGCATTGCATGTAAGTTTATATAGGTACATGTATTTAAAGGGACTGATACCGGTTTTATGGCAACTACCAGTTTTAAACATGTTGATCTAACATAAAACTATATATTAGTAAAAAAAGGAGAAACAAAAAACAAGCCCCCCCCAAAAAATAAATTCACCAACTACATGTGTTACTAATAGCTGTTTTGGTGGAAAAAAATTTATATGTAAAACTAGATCGGTCCCTTTAACCATATGAGATAATACTTTATATGTAAAACTAGATCGGTCCCTTTAACTATATGAGATAATACTTTATATGTAAAACTAGATCGGTCCCTTTAACTATATGAGATAATACTGGTGTGGTACGTTTGTAAACAGCTGAAGGTTATCTCCAGACAAATATAATACTTTGAAAGCAACAGATTGAACACGTGTTTGTGATGTAAGCACGTAAAAACTGTTTCCAGTACAGATTACAACAATAACATCGTATACTATTTACAATAAAATCTCAAATCACAGTAATTTCAATAGCTGGATGTCTACTACATTAAAGTGCATCATGAACATTGTAATTATATATAAAACAAAATTACATAGACACTGGACTCTGTCTAACCAAGATTTTCTTGGGACAAACGAAATATGCCGGTTTAGACAGAGAGTCGGTATACAAAGATTTCATCCATAGTTACAGAGTTGAATAGTAAAGTTTGTTTTATTTAATAACGCCACTGGAGCACGTTGATTTTTATCTTATCAGCGGCTATTCGACGTCATTCATATGGTCATTTTGACACATTTTAGAAGAAACTTTTCGATAAGCAGCAAGAGATCTTTTATATCCATTTTCCCATAGACAGGACACCACATACCATGGCCTTTATTGAACCAGTTGTAGAGCACTGGTTGGAACGGAGAGTTGAATGGATAGGATAGGATAAATTGTTTAACGTCTATGTTCAAAGCCAGGCTGTTATAACAGAGAACTCTCCCGGATGCAGTTTATGGTTTTATCCATCCACCGCGTCCGGGACAGGAAATGGGTGGGGGAGCAGAAAGGGGCACGGTCACACTAACTGAAACAAGCGGGTTTCCGTTAGCCCTGTTGGACTGGAGTGGAATTGAATTGGACTTTGAAATTGCGCTGGTTTACACAGAAATACGGATTATACAAATGCTGGTTTAGACGGTGCTAGTTTAGACAGATGCTATCCTCAGACCTGTATTAAGTGGCTGGACGGGACTTTGAAATTGTGCTGGTTTACACAGAAATACGGATTATACAAATGCTGGTTTAGACAGACTCCAGTGTATAACTAACAGAATAAATAAAACATGGATACTTGTGTATAACGAATAGAACGTGTGCATCTTGGATACAGATTGGGACATTTGTGAATAACGTATTCTAAGAATATTTAGTCAAAGCCAAACATAACGTCTAAATTTAGAAAAAGCTGTTATAGCGGACGCTTCCTTCGGTCCCCGATTGTGACATCCGTCATCTCCATGGAATATTTGATGACCATTGTTTTGTTTTTAAGCGCCAATGACTTCCCGGTTTGAACATTTTTAGTGATGTAAAAGACGTTAAACCTTTTTCCAGTCCAGTCCGGTTAAACAATAATGTATTATAGTCGACTTCCTAAACGCATCTCACGTCTTGCCGCCATGTTTCAGCACAGATGAAAGGAATAGCTTTCCACTGCGATTTCCTACACGTCATCCAGTACTTGTACACGTAACATGGATATATAGAGCACGTGAGGGAAACCAAAGATTTTGGTAGAGAAAAACCCTGGATGATCTGTTCAAAATAATTAAATACTAGTATGTAAATATGTTCTTTTTCCTATCTTAACTCATTCATGTATACGTTTTTTTCTATCTAACTCGATCATGTATATGTTTTCCCCTATCTAAATCAATCATGTATACGTTTTTTCTAATTTAGCCGTGTATAATAATAAATATGTTCCTATCTAACAATCATGTATACGTTTTTTGTATCTAACTTAATCAGGTATACTGTATATGTTTTCCAATATCACTTTTCATATAGAAGTTTTTCCTATCTAACTTAATCACATAGGCTATATATGTTTTCCTATCTCATTTTTCATTACGTTTTCCTATCATCTCAGCCATGTATAAGCTGACAGTTTATTCCAGAGAACGAATGTCGTTTGCCATGGTGTATGTTCTGACGGAGGTCTGGCGCTCCCTCGTTAAACAAAGCATGGAACTTCCTCCTGACCTCCGACTTCTTGAAACTGTCCTGTATATCCAGCAACGTCGTCTGGGGTCGAGGTCGTCCACATCCGGGCTCCCATTTAAATACGGCATCATTTTTGAAATCGAGGTTATAGCCAGGAAACTGGTTCTCGTAGGACGTGCGGAACGAAGGGATGTATTTGAGATTGCTGGGCAGGAAGTTGGTTGAATAACTTCCAAATTCATCTCTGTACTCACTGTCTGTAGTCGCAGGTCGACGAACTGTCTTTCGTGGTGACTCAACTAACATCTGTCTCGATTCTACGATTGGTTGTTCAGGTCTCGTTGACTGCAGAAAGACACTTGGTGTTTGACTAACAACAACTCTCCCTTCGTTCTCCTTACTGTACTCCGCCTGGGTGCTGACGTATTGGGTCGTATTCACGTTGCTATTGGCAACCATCTGCTCCTTCTCATGGTTACTCCGTCCATCTGAAAAACCAACAGAATTCTTCACCGGCAAGTCGGGACTGATGATGGTTGCAACGGTTACCCTGTCTGAGAACTGCACGCTCTTTGGAGTTTTCGGCTGTGACCAACTTCTGACGTTAGCGAGTTTTTGGTTCACGTGAGACATAACGGCGAGGGGCTCATTTCTAGCAGTTTGAGGAATTCTGTTCTCCTGGAGGAACTTATGAACGTTATAACTCTCTCCCATCGTGCTCTCCCTCAACGTCACACTCCCTTCTTGCACTCGAACCCTAGAATCATCAGCAGACGGTTGTAGGAACTCCTTCTGAAGAGCCTTCGTGTCCGTATACGGCATGACAACGTCAGCAGTCTCGGCTCTATCACCACTGAGCTTTACCTGATTTGTCCTTAAGGTTGTGCCGTGTCTTTGCATATGCGCCATCCCCGGGCTAACTTCTGAGGGTAAGCTTGCAGCTTTAGCATTGGAATCCATCGTGTACATGATTTCTGGACCTGAAGTGGGTAGCGCATTCATGGAGTGATACATTCTGTACGGATCATAACTCGTCTTATACAAGCCAGCTCTCTCTTCGGCATATTTTCCTTCATGGCCGTAAAACGTTGGAGGTTCTTCCATGTCGTGGACATGCTGGTATTTCACGTTCAGACTCGTAATGTCGTGGGACGGGGTCTGAGACTCCAAGACCTTCCAGCGATTCTGTGATTCCATCTCCTGAATCTCTCCAGCCCGTTTATACCCATACTTCTTTAGGTAGGAGTCTTCAGGAGGCGGTGGAGGCCCTGCACAAGGGTAGAGTTGGTCTTCAAGGGGATGATTCTGTTGAGCTTTTCTCACTAAATCGAGCTGAAAGTCAGGATGACTCGCTTCCTCCATTTCCTTCCATCGGTCCTCAGAATTCGCATTTTCTGGAAGATTTACGTATTCCTTTCCGTGCAACAATCTGTCTTCCTCGATTTCGCTCAACGTAGGTTTCCTGAAATTGCCAAAACAAGTGTTCTAGTAAATATTTGGTAAACACAAGAGTTCTAGATAATGTTTTGTAAACACAAGAGTTCTAGATAATGTTTTGTAAACACAAGAGTTCTAGTTAATGTTTTGTAAACACAAGAGTTCTAGATAATGTTTTGTAAACACAAGAGATCTAGTTAATGTTTTGTAAACACAAGAGTTCTAGTTAATGCTTTGTAAACAAGAGTTCTAGTTAATGTTTTGTAAACACAAGAGTTCTAGTTAATGTTTTGTAAACACAGGAGTTCTATTTAATGTTTTGTAAACACAAGAGTTCTAGTTAATGTTTTGTAAACACAGGAGTTCTAGTTAATATTTTGTAAACACAAGAGTTCTAGTTAATGTTTTGTAAACACGAGAGTTCTAGTTAATGTTTTGTAAACACAGGAGTTCTAGATAATGTTTTGTAAACACGAGAGTTCTATTTAATGTTTTGTAAACACGAGAGTTCTAGTTAATGTTTTGTAAACACAAGAGTTCTAATTAATGTTTTGTAAACACAGGAGTTCTAGTTAATGTTTTGTAAACACAGGAGTTCTAGTTAATGTTTTGTAAATACGAGATTCTATTTAATGTTTTGTAAACACAATTTGATTTCTATATTAGCATGGTAAATTGTTTATGTCGAAATAATCTGTCGTATTCACAAGGACGAGAACAAACGTATTGGGTAATTGAACATGGAAGGATAGGTAACGGCAGAGTTAGAGAGCGAGAGACAGACACACATATAGACAGACACACATATAGACAAACAGAGACAGACAGAAAACGAGTTTGAGATACAGACAGGCAAAGAGAGACGTATAGACAGACACACAGAGACAGACAGGCTGACAGACAAACAGAGACAGACACATCTGCAAATACTGAAATAGACTACATACGCATTTAAGTCATACAATAGACTCAGAACGTTTAAATAACACCGCCCCTGGGTAGGGTTTCTGGGGAACCCAGAAATCGTGCCAAGGGGAGGCGTGCTTGAACACTTGTGTGACGTAAGCACGTTAAAAATATGACCTGACCTGACCTTAAATAACACCAACATACCTTATATAGTTTGGATTGCTTGGTGTTCCGCTTTCCAGCATAGCCTGGGGGCGAGGTGCTGGGGTTAATACACGAGCTATTCTGCCTTCGAGAGGGCGTGGTGGGTCAAACGTGTTCGTTCCTCTTGCCTTCTGCAAACGAGTGAAACAATATTATAATAGTTTGCAAACAAAATGGCCGAATTCTTCCAGGCATAAAGACAGTCTTGCATGAAGTAAAAGTAAAGTTTGTTTTGTTTAATGACGTCACTGGAGCACATTGATTTTTATCTTGTCAACGGCTATTGAACGTCATTCATATGGTTATTTTGACACATTTTAAAGAGGAAACCCGCTGCCGCCACATAGGCTACTCTTTCCGATAAGCAGCAAAGGATCTTTATATGAACTTTCCAATAGACAGGACACCACATATCACAGCCTTTGATGAACCAGTTGTGGACCACTGGTTGGAACGGAAAATAGCCCAGACTGCAGATAGGTCTACTGAGAAGGATCTACGCGACGACCGATCGCTTCAAAGGGGTAAAAGAACACACAGAGGGTACATAAAAAGCCATATACCCCTCGTGATGCTTCTACAACTTATAATGTTAGTTGAAACAAATTCCCTTCTGAAAACAAAAATGTAAATACAGTCAAACCTGCTTAAATGCCACTTTTTGTTACTCATTTAGGTGGCTGTTTAAGACAGGTTTGACTGTCGATTCAGAAAATTTACCAGTTTGTCGTCTTCAACTCCAGTTGACAGAAAGTTGTAGCGTTTCTCATCTAGATTATCCAGCTTCTGGGGATTACTGGGCCCCAACCCTGTATAATCGAGTTCATGAGACGTCGTCCAATGGGATCTCTCGACGTTGCGCAATGTGTTCGCAGTTCTGTCAGAGATGACCATGTCGCCATGACGCTGCTGTAGATTTGGGTTGATGAGTCTAGGTGGGATTGGGTAGAACTGAGGTCTGCCGCCGTGTGTTTTCACTTGCTGTGAAAAACAGAGATCAGTTTGTGAGATATTATACAACACAAGTTTTATTTATTAAACAACGCCACTAACACACAATGGGCCGAAATTACAAAAAAAAAAGTAAAGTTTGTTTTGTTTAACGACGCCACTGGCATATTGATTTTTATCATCATCGGTTATTTGACGTCATTCATATGGTCATTTTGACACACATTTTTAGAATGAAACCCGCTGCCGCCACACTAATGCGGCTACTCTT
>JAUTWP010233859.1:0-14809 GCA_033042655.1 Cyathermia naticoides | reverse complement strand
ATCCAATGACCAACCACATCAAAGGCAGACATGCTATTGATTGGGCTACGTCCAGCCCCAGGTCTTTTCTATTCACTTTCACACAATCAATGCACCTATATAATGTATAAGATGTAGTTACATATAAAAAAATGGAAAGGATTGTTTGTTTAATGACTGTCACTGAGATTAATAAAATTAACAATAATTACTGTTCTACAGTTCTGCACTATGATAAAGCATTAGGTAACGTCCGCGTAATAGCAGACGTGTGTGTATGTAGGCCCTATGTGAGTGTTTATATAGTGTGTGTGTGTGTGTGTGTATTTTTGCTCTTACTTGTTCTGACAACTTATTATTGGCTTCATCGAGACTTTGCTTCAAAGCAAACACTTCCTGATCATGCCGTTGCTGCATGGATGTTACAAAGGCATTGTGGTCGTTACGTGCACGAGACAGGCTGTCGGAGTGATGAAGGTCTCCCACTTGCTGAGTTAAATTTTCTATTGTAGTTTCAGACGTCTGAATTTGTCCTACCAACTGAAAAATATTAACATATTACTATGAATTTGTGGCACCAACTGAAAAATATTAACATATTACTATGAATTTGTTGTACCAACTGAAAAATATTAACATATTACTATGAATTTGTTGTACCAAGTGAAAAATATTAACATATTACTATGAATTTGTGGCACCAAGTGAAAAATATTAACATATTACTATGAATTTGTGGCACCAACTGAAAAATATTAACATATTATTATGAATTTGTGGCACCAACTGAAAAATATTTACACATTATATGTTTAAAACCTTATTTGTTGTATTTTATTTCGTAAATATATTTCAATATCCAAATGATTTCTGAATTTTAATTGACAAGGACTTTCAGAGACAGCTCAATGTAAATGTGGCACTAAGAAAAAATGCCAGATTACATTCTTCAAATCTGCCAGTACCTGGAAGAAAGCCAGCTAAAAGTATAGTCAAGACACATTCTTCAACATCAAACCATGGGGAACTGTTGATGAACTCTGGAAAATGGCAAACTTCATTACCATATCCAGATTACTAAATATAAACTTGGTCATGTAAACACTGAATGGGAAAACAAAATTGACAAGGACTCACAAAACCATGCCAAGTGACTGGAATATTGAAAATAATATTGTAACATACTCTTACTATACAGTTTTAAAAATTTCAGATCAGGTTGAATTAAAAAAAATAATTACTTCTTCCTTCACTTCTTTGAGATTGGCAATCTGTGCTTCAGCCGCTCTTAGTTTTCCTGTCAGAGAAGAGTTTTCTCCCTTTGTGTCCTGTAACAGCTCTTGACACTGCTTGTGACTAATTTCAAAACCTTCCTTTTCAGCTAGAACAAATACCAAACACAATTTTAACATAATGGGGAAGGGGGGGCGGCAGGGTAAAACTCCCATGCTAACACTAGTAATAGACATTGAGTATTATTCTGATCACAAAATCTAAGAAATAAAATTGATTTGATATAATCAACTTTTAGAGTTTTACAGTAATCTTTACATGTAAATTACAAATTGTATCTGATATAATTTATTAAAATACAGTCAAACTAGTCTTTAAGCAGCCACACAAGGAAGAAACAAAGGGACCTTTTAAGACAGGTGGCTGCTTAATACAGGTTCTATTGTACTAAATTAACTTTGGGAGAAAATAAAGGTGACATTGAAGACAGATGGCTGCTTAATAGCCGGTTTGACTAGTTTTACAAGTATGATCAATATAAATGTACCGTGAGCCAATGACAACTGATGCTTCAGTATTCTCAGTTCTCTCCCATGCTCTTGTTTTAAGATTTCCAACTGATGAGTCAGCTCTTCTAGCTTGCGTCCCCGCGCCTTGTACAAAATCTGTATCTGAGCCAACTGACCACCATCACTGGTATCTACAAAGAAATTCAGTACAAATTGTCACTCATGGTCATCAGAAAAAAACTGCCTCCAAATAGGTTACTCTGTCTGATAACAGCAAGCGGTCATTTATATGCACTCAGGGTTTCCTGCAGAAATGTTTTTAGGGTAGGCTCTATTTTTTAATCATATGTGACACTGGTAAGAGCTACTGCATACTCAATAATAATTTGATGATTGAGACTGTTCCATTGACACTGAGTCATACAGGAAAATCTAAACAACATATTTAATTAACATTATAAACTAAATTAATGGGAAATATTTGGGTACACAACTGTACCCATTTTACTCTCTGGAAAAATCCCAGGTGGCATTTTGCCACAGACAGTAAAGGACATATGACAACATTTAATAAACAAGTTTTGGACCAGTGACTGGAATGGAAAATAGTTCAAATACAAATGGATATCACAACATTTAATAAACAAGTTTTGGACCAGTGACTGGAATGGAAAATAGTTCAAATACAAATGGATATGACAACATTTAATAAACAAGTTTTGGACCAGTGACTGGAATGGAAAATAGTTCAAATACAAATGGGTCCTCTGAGAAGGATCAATGTGATGACCAACCACTTCACAGGTGGATGCTTACATGTAAAGAAAGAAAGTTTGTTTTGTTTAACGACGCCACTGGAGCACATTTTTATCTTATCAGTGGCTATTGGACGTCATTAATATGGTAATTTTGACCCTTTTTTTTAGAGGAAACCCGCTGCCACATAGGCTACTCTTTTCGATAAGCAGCAAGGAATCTTTTATATGCACTTTCCCATAGACAGAGCCTTTGTTGAACCAGTTGTGGAAGACTGGTTGGAATACATGTAAAGAATACAAACCTTGTGAAATAAATTCCTTCTGAGAATCATCACCTCTGTGCTGTGCTTGCTGAGTTAGTGTTTCTTTTGATGCAGTCAGTTTACTACTTGCATCATCAGCACCTGGCTTTCCATGTCTGTACTGAACTTTATAGTCTTGAAACTCGGGATGTGTACGAGGGGTGCTTGTTTCCGATCCTGGATCACCACTAATAAAATGAGAGGTAGGAATGGAAATATGATTTAATACATGATTATTCAACTCATCTGTTGGGTAAGAGTCCGAAGTGATCCGTCTATGAAAACCATTGTCATTGAAATCATTCACGTTTTGCATTGGCTGGACATAATGTTCTTCAGTTCTTGGAATATCGTAATTATTTCCATGAGAATAAGCAGCAATATATGATGGAAGTAATGCTTCTTGTTCATCCGTCTGCCCATACCCAACTTCATGAGTACGACTCCATTGTGCTTGTCCTTGTGCGTCAGTGAACATGACATCATTTCCACCTTCTGCTTCTTCCCGCTCTCTTCCTTCGATAACTCGGTTACTGTCGAACCTCTCATCATAGTGTTCAACATACTGTGGATCGTGGTAATGAAAGTGATGGTGATGAGGAATTCGAGCATGCTCTGTATCCTGCACATAGCCAGCTGTATTAGCATGCCACTGATCATTAAGATTTGCATGCAGAGGGATATGCTCATTTGCATGTAGAGGGATATGCTCATTGGCATGTAGAGGGATATGCTCATTGGCATGTAGAGGAATATGCTCATTGGCATGTAGAGGAATATGCTCATCACCAAGATGAAACTCAGAGTCTGGTACCGTCTGATTTCCATAATGATTAGCAGCATCAGTTTGTTCCCTAATACCACAGCTGTTAAACCTTGACTGCCTGTCAGGATTAGAATCAACATGACCGGTGTAATTCCCAGGGTGGTAGGCATGTGAAGGCTGGTTCTTCACGACTGGCTTGTCTTCATCATAGTTTCCAGTGTAAGTTGCATGTTGCATGCCGTTTGCCATGGCATCCAGTTCACGAGCAACCTGATCTCTAGAAGGAAGACTGGATACAGCATTATCACCATTCCCTCTGTGATTCCTAACTGGGGTTTTACTGAAATATAAAACATGATTAAAGTACAGCTGAGAAATGTTTTCAAATTTTAACACTACTTTTTCTTTTTACCTTATTTTGTCCTTTTTCTAGTGATAGCTTTTACCTGTTCGTCGGGTAATATGACTAATTTATAAAGTACATTATCTACCAATAACTGAAAACTTGGACAATTAAAAAAATATAAAGAGGACTCTTGTCTAAACTGGCATTTGTCTAATCCAGATCTTTATGTAAACCAGCACAATTTCAAAGTCCTGTACAGCTACTTAATTCTGGATAAAATCTCTCTATACCGATACTCTGTCTAAACCAGCATATTTTGTTAGTTCCAAGTAAATTTGGTTTAGACAAAGTTCACTGTATCATAAATTTGGACAATTAAAAAACATTTATAAAATAGAGAAATATTTCCAACCTTTCCGAACAGCCACTGATGTTAGCCGAGTCTTCAGATGTTACAGACAGTAAATCATCATCAATGAGATCATCAAACGCATCTTTGAGTAATCCCTTTAACTGAAAAACAAAGTGTTTCTTTGAGTAATCAATTTAACTGAAAAATAAAGTGCATATGAGTAATCCCTTTAACTGAAAAATAAAGAGTGTCTGAGTAATATCTTTAACTGAAAAACAAATTACATCCTTGAGTAATCCCTTCAACTGAAAAACAAACAAGTGCCTCATCGATTAACCCCTTTAATTGAGTAACAAAAGAAACTGGTAAACAAAGGCCATGATTTGTGCTATCATGTCTGTGTGAAAGTGCATATATATCTATTGCTGCTTTTTGAAAAGAATATTTGGCGGCTGATGGTTTCATGTTTTCTACTAACATTAACATATGTCCTGGACAGCTGGTTCAAGAAGATGAGCTGTGTACCCATGACAGAATGGACATAACCACAGAAATAAATTTAACCAACCTACCAGTAACCTTTGACTAAAAAATTAAAAATGTTTATAGTAGCTCAACAAACCTTTAACATTTGATTGGAAAACATTGTCCACAAAATTACGCTAAATTCTGTCTGTTGATATTAATATGTGACAATGATTATAAATTGTAATCACAAGATTTATGTAATAACACCACTAGAGCAGATTGATTTTTATCATCAATCATTGGCTATTGTACATCAGACATATTATGGTCATATTGACACATTTTTAATGAGGAAACCCATTGCCACCACATAGGCTTCTCTTTCTGATAAGCAGTAAGGGGTCATTTATATGCACTTTCCCCACAAACAAGACAGAAAATACTATGGCCTTTGTCAGAATGTTAGACAACAGCAACTGTTTTACTCCAATCCTTTCTTACCTCAAACAACAAACTCTTGATGTTCTTAACTTCCAAATAAACCTCCTCTTGGTCACATACATTTATACTGCAATAATTTGTCATGTTTCTCCAATCTGAACACTTTCCAGTAAGTCATTGTATGGATCACTGATGTCAAAAATACACAATACAGTCAACAGAGAAACAAGGTTTTCTGCAGAATATTTTTTTAGGGTAGCCAACTGTTGTCAATCTAAGTCAATATTTCAGAATTTTAGGGTACGGTACACAATTTTACCCATTGTACCCTCTGGAAAAATCCCTATGTGCTATAGCTGGGTGTTATTAAATAGTCATCTATTTTAAGTCTTCTTTTAGTGCAATTCATTTACATGATCAACACATTTCTTTTAAACAGTTTTAATTGTCTATTTATACAACAACAATTTCATAGGACAAAAAAGCATTTCAAAATTCAGCCGTTTACACTAGTTTAGACACCTGTCAAAATAACATTGATTTTTTTATTTCAGTGTTTTAGCTAACAACAGAAAATCTGTCTAATAGAGCACCAACATTGCAATTTCAGATTTGATTTCAGTCACAAATTTCTCTAATAAATAAAAACTGTTTTATCCAGCACTCTGTAGAAATCAGGATATAGATAATCCAGACATCTGTCTAAATCAGATCTAGTTTGGTTTAAATCAGATTTAGTTTGGTTTAAAACAGAGTCCGTCCAGTTTGGTTTAAAACAGACCTAGTTTAGTTTAAACCATATCTAGTTTGGTTTAAAACAGAGTCCGTCTAGTTTGGTTTAAAACAGAGTCCACCTAGTTTGGTTTAAAACAGACCCAGTTTGGTTTAAAACAGAGTCTGCCTAGTTTGGTTTAAAACACATTTAGTTTGGTTTAAAATTAGGTTTAAATAACACAAAAATCCAGTTAAGAAATTCCACTGCATAAGCATGTAATCCCCTGATAGTCCAACAGGAAATGCACTACAGCTATTCATGTTAGAATCACTAGACCACAACTTTCTTAAGAAATCCACTTGTCCTTACGCATACTGCTGCCTCCTTTGTTCACCCGTGAGCACACACCTAGAGCCGCATCGCAAAGTGACAAGCCATCCTGGGAAGACGGCGATGTCAGGTATTTGACTACCTTTGTGTTGTGACACCAATAACAATGATCAAAGCCATTTCAGCTTCGATCAATAACCCACATACTAGTGTTCTCTGTTTCATGGTTTCATACGACAAAGAAAACTAATCTTCTGCTAAGCGCATAATAGGCATTAAATAAATGATGACATAAATAATTTAAAAGAAAATATAATACACAAAAATATGAATGAATATTTTATATGTAAGTCTCGTAAACAAAATGATTGAGCATATAAATTAAGACATAATTTATCACAGGGATTCATTAAATAAATAGACCCATTTGCAGTTTGGTATGTTTTGTTCCAACCAGTGGCCCACAACCGGTTCATCAAAGGCAGTGGCATGTGCTGTTTTGTCTGTGTCTACAAAGACACCTTGGTGATTATCAAAAAGAGTAGAATGTGGCAGCAGCAGGTTTCCTCTAAAGAGTAGAACGTGGCAGCAGCAGGTTTCCTCTAAAGAGGACAGTGGTGTCCAATTGCCGATGATAAGATAAAAATCAATGTGCTCTAGTGGCGTCTTTAAATAAAACAAACTTTACTCTTCATTAAATAAATATTAAAACAAAAAATTACAACAATCACACCTGATGCCAAGGTATGACCAGAATCAAATACACATATAATTTTACTAGACATCAAATAAAATTTGAAACAATTTTTCATGTTAAGAATCAATGCATAAGTATAGGGCTCAAACTTAAGAATTTATAACCCATGCAAATTTAGATATTTTTTTTAGCCATAGGTGAAAAATTCATCGACAGCAATTTTGATTCAACATACAGCAATTTCTATCAAACCAGTGGAAATTGCATCTGGTGCTGCCATTAAGTTTGAGTCTTGAAAGATGTATTTTGAAATAGTATTCAGTACAAATACCAAGTTACTGGTCAATAAGCTTGAAAGAATTACGAGATTTTATCTAATATAGAGTTGTTTCATATCAACATTGACAGAGAAATACTAATTTTTTCTGTTTGTTTGGTGTGACAGAGTGGGAGTGAACATTCAGACCACACAACATATTGTCATTCTGAAACAATTTTATTACAGAAAACCTGTTGCCACCACATAGACAACTCATTCCAAGGATCTTTATATGCACTTTCTCAGATGACAGCACATACAACAGCCTTTGATGAAACAGTTATGGACCACTGGTTGGAATGGAAAAATAGCCCAAACTGGAAATGGGTCTACTAAGAAGGATCGATCCGGTGATGGACTGCTTCACATTCAGACACACTACCGATATACTTTGTATATAACTATATTGTATTCCGTCCCATATTATACCATACATTATTAACCTCCATCTCCTAAATAAATTCTTCACATGCATGTAATCCCTCTTCAACCAGTGGCAGTTCCAGGGGTGCCCAATGACAAGCCTAAGTGCTACAAATGTTCCCAAAATTATTTACAACGCTAAATTTAGGGGGGGCATGCGCCGGGTTCTCCACCATATGGAACCGCGCCTGTCAACTTTTACCCTGGTGAACAGCTGCTCCAAAACAAAATGTAGCACATATACAGTGAAACTCCTTTAAACCAGACCCCTTATAAACCAGACTCCTATAAATAAGAATCCCCTCTAAACCGGACAAACAATTCGGTCCCAATGTTTCCATTTAATTTAACCCCTGAAAACTGGACACCTCTGAAAACTAGGCATTTTACTTGGTCCCATGGGTGTCCGGTTTAAACAGAATCTACTGTATATGCAATAAATAAATTTGTTTTAATAAAATTAATATTCAAACCAGTTATCTCTCTTACCTCATTCTGCTGTTGCTCTTCCTCTTTGCGATATTCTGCTTCCTCTCGACTCTGAATTACATGTCCGTCAAAGTTAATGCTGGTTTCAGTGTTCATCACTGACATCAGACTGAGATTGTTCATCTTGATCAGTCACCACATCCTTCCAACATCAGCACTAGCAAGAAAAGAAAGTTTCTTATATTTAACAATGCCACTAGAACACATTGATCCTCCTGTGGATGGATAAAACCATAAACTGCACCCATGAGAGGCATCTGCTATAACATCCTGGCTCTGAATGTAGATGTTAAACAACCTGACCAGCACATTGATTGTTTAATCGTTGGCTATTGGATGTCAAACATATGGTCATCCTGACTCAGTAAAGTTTGTTTATATTTTAAAACAATGCCACTGGAGTTTTTAATCATTGGCTATTAGACTAACCTAGTCAAGGAGTGAAGTACAATGGTAAAAAAGTAACGTTTGTTTTATTTAACACCACTGGAACACATTGATATATTGTAATCATCGGCTATTCGATGTCAAACACAAGATCATTCTGACATAGTTTCAGAGGAAACTTGTTGCCACCACATAGGCTACTCTTTAGCCAGTAAAGAATGCACAGATTCACAATAATAGCAGAGTGGAATTACTAGTACTTCACATATATACAAATGATATTTAGAAATTTCACTAGCGACATGTGTTAATCAAATGTTTTTTTATTATTTATTAAAAAAAATGACCAAGTACATGCAAGTTGTGATTAGTTTTTAGTTCTTTAAATATTAAACACAAAAACATTTCTGATGGGACTTACAAATTTAATTTAACTGCATTTATTCATTAAACTCCACTACTTTTCCATAGCTCAACTAGGCTGTACCAAAAGGAGCATGCTTGAACATTTTTAACAGAAACATAAACAAAATTCCTTGTCAACCCCATTACTGTATAAAAACAATTTAACCATCTTACCCATTAAGGTGTCTGCTATAAAAGCATGGCTCTTAATTTAGACATTAAACAACATGACCTGACCCATCAGAATTCAAAAAACAAATTTACAGATAATATAATATATATGACACAGTGCCAAACAAACTTTACAATAGTTTTGAAGATATGAATCTTTAACTTCGGGGATCAAATTTTATGGCATGATCCATAAAGAACTTTTGTCCCCCTCATGTGTCATTCTGATTCCATGGTCACCACAGGCAAAAATCAACAAATGAAAACTTGAAATTTCCTTCAGTAAGAGCCAGATTTGTAAATTGTACCATAGTATAAGTTACCCATCTCTAACATTTTTTATGTTATGTTCTAATACTCTTAAAGTGGCAGTGTCTGTAGGTTTTTAAAAATATTTAACCATTTAGAATATATCTTCTACATTTGTTTGATGCTCACCACACTCCATTCTTCAGCCATAACAATCTGCTGTACCGTAATTAGTTTACATGAAAAGCACTATATCTCAGCACTTGATGGATCACCATTTGCCGCCATTGCTGAGTCGTAGTGCATTTTACATTACCTAATTACAGTATGAACAGCAGAAGAATGGAACCTGGTGGACATCAATCAAATGTACAAGATATATTCTAAATAGTTATTTAAATATTTTAAAAAAAACAGACTTTAACTTAAATGCATATATGCATGTAGCTTTAAATTTTGTACTTGTAATAGTTCATTTTCAAAGCTACTTTAAAAAACATCACAACATATGACATTATTTTAATTTTTATCAAAACATGTGCTTTAGGAATCAATGTTCAGTTATATACCGGTATACATATTTATGAAATTAAAGAACATTTTGAAACACACTGTTCAACTTCAATAGTCATTTGAATTGGATTAACAACATATCTTACTTATTGAGATTTTGGTTTACTTGTACTTGTCCATCACTACGATAAAGCACTCTCCAATTCACATCACTATAGGTTTATATGTAGTTTTATTGATTATTGGCAGTTCTTGTTAAGAAAATCAATAAGTGATTAAACAGTATGAACAATAAGTCTTAAGCTTATCTTCTCATTAATAATAATTATGTGCTCACATAAGAAAACTTGTCTCACAGTTTCAGTTTTATATTCAACCATACTTTCATTTCACATTATAAGGTACTAGTATTAATCTATTAAAAAAACACAATAAAAAGTAAATTAAATTATAAGGATTATAAGGAATACTTTTTAATAGGGTTATACATTTTTTTAAATGGTTCAACTGAGAAGGTTCGATCCATCAAGCATTCTAAGGATTGAGTGAGATTCCACTAATAGGATTTAGAATCATAAATAAACAAGTATGGTAAGTAGGCCTATGTTTGTGTGACCAGCTTTAGTGAGTTACACAGCACATTTATTTATTCCCATGTATACCCTAATGAACCAAATTACTGGTAAATGAATTAAAAAAATATAAACCTGTAAAAATTTAATTAAAATAATAACATTTTAATCAAAAGGATTTAATCTTTTTTTAAAGTTAAAACAATTAAACAAACTTCAAACCTACAAAAAACTTTTTTTTTAATTAATAAGAGAATAAAAATACTTTTTAAAAGAATAGCATTTAAACAGAAAAAATAACAAGAATAAAAAAACTAATAATAAAATTATATATTTTTTAAAATACTAATTATGACTAAAAACCAAAAATCAACAAAATTTCATTCATGTTAACACAAAATGACCACAAACACAAAAAAAGAAGAAATGATGAGAAACTGTTTTAATCAGTTTATTAACATGATCAAATCCTGTAAATTAGGCTAGCAATGCTTACTACCACTAGTTAGTAGTTACAATTCAGATTAATCCTCTTACCAGATTGTCATGCAGCTCAGCTGTAAATTACTGTTATTGTTAGATAACTAGCATTGCATCTGAAACTGTCACCCTCTCAAGCATTCAGCTTTGACCACTGTCACCCTCTCAAGTATACAACACTGACCACTGTCACCCTCTCAACAATGCAACATTGACCAGCAAACTGTCACCCTCTCAAGCATGCAGCATTGACCACTGTCACCCTCAAGTATACAACACTGACCACTCAGTCCACTGTCACCCTCTCAATTATACAACATTGACCACTGTCACTCTCTCGAGTCTCAAGCATGTAGCACTGACCAGCAAACTGTCAACATCTTGAAGATATATATCCAATATATGACAACTAGTCAATGAGTATTGACATTAATGAGAGTCAGACTTACAGAGAATTATTCTGACCTACTTTTAATTCTCAGAGATAGTACTAAACCCATTATGTGTTTATGCTAATCCACGCCATAACTCGGCTTCATTCATCCAAGGTAAATATCAAGCATGGGCATGCCGAGACATGTAAACAATGCATGTACTACTTTCTATGTGTCACATACTATTCAGTTTTACATACAATGTAAAGAAATCTCACAACATGTTTCTGCCTGCACTAAAAGAAATTGGGTGTTTCATAGGAGTAATACTAATAGGATTAGAAAAATAAAAATTTCAAGAATGTAAAATGAATGTAGGCCTACTATACATAAATAAAATGATCAATTTATTACAAATTAATATTATAGAAAAATCTACAAATGATAAAAGGACTGAATATAAAATGTTTGTAAATCTTTTATTTGTGTATTTTTTTTATGGTATATGTGTAAGGTGCATATTATTATATATTCAAATTAAACCAATTGTCATACAAAGGTTTTGAACATTGAAAATAAAAATTAATAAAAATGTTCTACTAAATGTTTATTACAAAAAGTACAACTTGACAAAATTCATGAGTTTTAATCAAACATTATAATAATCAATCCTAACTTCTTGTCTCTGATTGTGTAAATAAATGCTTTTATTTATTTAAAACATTTTAAGTGTGTGGAGGAAGTTCTACTGAATGGTCATCGAGTCATTTGAAGTAATTTTGTATTAATAATTATTATAACAATATTATATTGTGGACCAATGGATTGGTAGAAATTATGTGGACTAGTAAATGTTGGTTGATATTGGTCAGATGAAAGTGAAATGTGTGTTCACACAGATGAAAGTGAAATGTGTGTTCACACAGATGAAAGTGAAATGTGTGTTCACACATTTGAAAGCCAGGGGTGCACAGATTGTGCGAACGACCATTTCGTCCATGAGAGGGTTGTGCGAAACTGTCCTTGCATAACCCATTTCATGTTCACTTGAATCTTATTTTTGATATATGGAACTCCGAAGAAAACCGAACATCACAAAGCCAAATGGTGCGAAATGCATTGATTTTCAGTTTTATGCCAAATACTACAAGCATTGATAACACGGAACCAAGAACACGTCATTGAAATCTAATTTAATAGCAGAAACCATTAAATTTAAAACAACTTTTCATAGTTTCTAAAAACAAAATCCCCTAAATAAAATTGTCGTTATTAGACTCATAATTTTATTAATAAAGTCACAAATATTAATAACATTGATCTGCATACATTTCCAGTATGAAAACAATTCCTGAAATTACATTTTCTTAATGGGTTATGCAGAATTTTAATTTGTGCACCCCTGTAAACCATGTACAGTGGACTCTGTCTAAACCAGATCCAGTTGGGACCAACAAAAAATGCTGGTTTAAACAGATGTTATCCACTGTTAAGTGTCTGGACGGGACTTTGAAATTGTGCTGGTTTACACAGAAATCCGGATTAGACAAATGCTGGTTTAGACAGTCCACTGTAATCTTAAAAATTAATGATGTATCGTCTGATCATTAGTTTTTGAACATCATTAGTTTCTGAACAGCCGTTTTATTCAGGGTTTCTGATATAAATAGAGATCAAGGGTCGCAAATTGACAGCCAGTCTATTTTTGAAAGCCATACAAAAATTCTTCGAGTAAACTGGCTTCCGTAATTTATTATTATTATTTTATATTTTTATCAGGGTTTAAGCCTTTTTATCAAATTGATGATTAATATCAAATTTATCTTTATTTTAATTTTCAGTATTAGAAAAAGTGATAACATTGTTATTTTGCATAGCAACCACAAGAAATGCAATTTTAATTTTTACTGATAGAAAACGATTTAAGTTGGCTATATTGGAAATAGCCTATTTAGCAAAAATTAATGATAGATAGATACGAAGAACAACCATGTCTCAGAATGATAGCCATGCGTCTGTTTATTTTTAACCTACGTCCATCAGCTTAAATTGATTACCAAACTCTGTAACTAGTCCTAATTTTCAGGCTGGTTAGAAAATAAAATATTGTGTGATTTCGTGTATTTTACACAAATAGTAAAAAATGCAATGCTTACAATTATGCGAAGAACTGAAAAGTTATACTATATCCATAAAAATGGAATCGAATTCGTTATTCCTAATTTTTCCACACAAAAACTAAGAACATTACACAACTGTCAACTTAGTGTAATGGCGCGAAAGAATAAAACAGACCTAAAAACCTAACTGGACCTCATTTTGAACCGAAACGCGGACATTTACAAGCATTCCGGCGATGAATTGTCTCCTTCCAGTGTTTTAATATATTTTACTAATGCAAAATACAAGTAAAATTGCAGTTTCTATAAACTCGTGCGACTTTTCTATCACCGAATATAGTCCACTGCCATCAGTGATCGCACAACGCTCAGCTCTCGACGCCATTTTTTAGAGCAGACGATCACATAATTATTATCTAGGTTGTTCTATTTTTAACTGAAAAACAAAGTGTGGCTTTGAGTAATCCCTTTAACTGAAAAACAAATTACATCCATGAGTAATCCCTTTAACTGAAAAACAAAGTGTTTCTTTGAGTAATCTCTTTAACTAAAAAACAAAGTGTCTCTTTGAGTATAATCTCTTTAACTGAAAAACTAAGTAGGCTACATCTTTGAGTAATCACTTTAATTGAAAAACAAAGTGTGTCTGTGATTAATCTCTTTAACTGAAAAACAAACAAGTGCCTCATCGATTAACCCCTTTAATTGAGTACCCAAAGAAACTGGTAAACAAAGGCCATGATTTGTGCTATCAATATCATGTCTGTGTGAAAGTGCATAATATAATAAATCTATTGCTGCTTTTTGAAAAGAATATTTGGCAGCAGAGGGTTTCATGTCTTCTACTAACATTAACATAATATGTCCTGGACAGCTGGTTCAAGATTTTTTTTTTATAGTAGCTCAATAAACCTTTAACATTTGATAGGAAAACATTGTCCACGCCACTGGAAAACATTGAGTTTTATCTTATCATCGGTTATTGGACGTCATTCATATGGTTATTTTGACATACATTTTTAGAAGGAAACCCGCTGCCGCCACATTGGCTACTCTTTTCGATAAGCAGCAAAGGATCTTTTATATGCACTTTTTCATAGAACTGTAGGCCTAGGCCTACATACCACGGCCTTTGATGAAACAGTTGTGGACCACTGGTTGGAACGGAAAATATTTTTAACTAACGTCACATATCAGTGGCGTAGCTACGTAGGCTAAGGGCCGAGTGGACACGAGCCCACACTCAAATAAATAATATCTGTACGCTATGCATTCTGAGAATAACCTACTAGTATTTGAGAATTCCGTACCAAATCGTACGGCAATGCTATATTTAAGTAGTAGGGGCGTAGCTACGTAATGCCCGGGTAGGCACGTGGAATGTATTCCCTAATAATGTCTGTACGCTCTG
>JAUTWP010233748.1:0-14811 GCA_033042655.1 Cyathermia naticoides | reverse complement strand
ATGAAGGCTGTGATATGTGTTGTCCTGTCTGGGAAAGTGCATATAAAAAACCTTGCTTCTTATTGGAAAGAGTAGCCTATGTGATCATGGCAGTGGGTTTCCTATGAAGAAATGTTAAAATTGTCATGTATGACATCTGGGCTTTCGAACATACACCCTTCTGTCGGTCTTTTTAACATTTTCAATTAACTTTACAGTGCAAATGAATCTTATACCAGTGGCAACTTCAGGGAGTATATCGTAGGTGAACTAAGGAAACATATCTGCAATTTGCATGATTTTCGGGAGACATAAAAAACTGTTTTGTTAAAAACTGATTGAATGTAACAAAAGAATGTAACAAAGAGCATGGTAGTTACGTGGTTTTCATGGTAGATACATGGTTTTCATGGTAGTTATGTGGTTTTCATGGTAGATGCGTGGTTTTCATAAACCAGAAAAATTGACATTTCCTTGCTTTTGATTGGCTGGGCATATAGGAGATTTTCATAGCACAATAAGAAAAATTTCTCCTGCTGGAATAAAAACCTGAAAATGGCCAAAATTGCAGATACGAGGTTTTCTTAGTTCACCGACGATATGGAGCCATCACCACTCTTGTCTGAAATTTAAAAACATTGCTATTTTCATTAGATTATGGTATTTATTAACAACCTATATCAGGCCTTTAAGATGTGAATAAACCCAGTTTTTTAAAAATCTTACTTTGAAAGCAATACAATTTAAAATATATTTAATCAAGAAAATAAAATTTAATCAGATATGGTTTGTGTTATGATGTCCTGGAACTTAAGTCATCATCATCTTTCTCCATCTTGTCCACGCTGAAGGAAGGAGGTGGTTTTCTGGTGGGAGATTGTGCACTGGGTCTTTGCTCTGGAAGCTCACATTTAAATTTTCCTAAGTCCGTCATGTATGATTTTTCACGTGTGAGACATCGTTCTTGGCGAAGAGAGAGTTTAACACAATCAGCAGATTTAGGTTTAGCCACACCTACAAGAGACGCACGTGGCACACTGACATGCAGTTGCTTTGGTAGTGATTTTACTTCAGTATGAAAAGCTGAACCGCTCACACACACTGGGTTTGGAATTTCAAACTTTACTTTGTTAGTTTGAACTTTTACATTTCTATTGAGTTCATGGTGAGATTGAACTTTTGGAATTTCAGTTATTTCATTATCATTGTGAGTTTGAGCTGTTATATTTTCATTTGATTGATTCTGACGTTTTTGATTCGTTACACTTTCATTAGTTTGATTGTAATCATTGCCAATTTGAGCTGTTAGACTTCCAATTGATTGGTTATCATTGAGAGAAAGACCACTTTCCTTGTATGCACAAGTTGGTCTGAAATCTCCACCATCACTGTCATTGTCTGAATCTGTTTTGAAATCGTGCATACTGGGTAATCGTATGACCGCCCCATCATTACCCAGAGCATTGTTATGGTCAGTAGACTTAGCACTACCTACTGTACTTCGACTCATTGCACTCTTTACCACAGGCTTAGCACTAGACCGTTTTGCTGGCAGACGGTAGGCTAATCTGCAATGCCGATCTACAGGACTAGTAGGCATACCTTTCTGCAAAGTTTGTGATGAATCAAATCTGTGTGTATCCTGACTTGTTCTTGGTAAATTAATTTGATTATTTATCTCAACGGTCTTTAGAATGGGAGAAGGCACATGAGTGTAAGATTTGTTCATTGTGTGGTTCGATTCGGCACATGTTGATGTCATTTTTAAGAAACGATGGAGTCTAAACGGTTTGTTAGACCCACTAGAGTCGCTTTCCCAGGCAGGTTTTGATTCGTTCGGTTCATCTCGTGTCTGCTTATTGAAACGTCCACGAAGCAAAGGTGAACTTCTCGAGGACGCAGTGATTGCATCACGAGATCCTGACATCGTGAAGTCTGTGGGTTTACTCAGAACATATTTTCTTTGTCGGTTTGCAACTTCGACTGAGGCAGAAACACATCCTCTTTTTTTTAGAAAATATTCGTTGTCTCTTTCAGCTTTTGTTTTCTCCGGATGTTTTTCTTTTGAATCATCATTTCCATCATTATTATGAGTACGCAGAAACTGTATGACCTGAGTCATGTTCAGTTTGTCAGGGTCATTGTCGTTTATTGGCGTGTTACTCCTTGGTAGTTGGTTTATATTCAACTTCAACTTCTTAGTTTTTTTAGATTCTTTGTTCATCACCTCTCGATGTTTCTGCAGTTCCAACTCGCCTGGAGTGAATGTCATAGCTCTCCAGAAACCGTTCTGTGGAAGATAGTAATGGCCGTCCCATGCTCTCTGAGCAGTGTGATTCTGCAGAGGTTTAGCTGCTCCGTGAATCTCAGACAGTGAAATACTTCCATTGTACAGTACGTTAGTATACTCTCTTTCTTGACACGTGCTACACATGATTTTGTTGTTTAGATCGTTCACAGAACACGTCTTCTCCAGGGTTGGCTCTGTTTTATGCCGTTCTCGTGTTTTATACTCGGACTGTGCTCTCTTGGAGTACGTCTGTCTTCCGGACAGGCTGTTGTGTGACCGTGGCATGCGTTCTGAGGTTGATTTCTGCACAGAGGACGATGCCTGCAGGTGGGACACCCAGTCATCACGGGAACGCGTCACCGCTAGGGTTGGGAAATCTCTGATTCTTCCACTATTGTCAGATCTGTGGGAAATAGCAGACGCGTTGTTGCTTGAAAACGGCATCAGTCTTAGCACGGTCGGCTGCCACGTCTGAGATACGAGGATGGCAGCACTCATGGTAAAAATCCAAACTTAATCCTCTATGGAATTATGTGGTGGAAATTGTTTGATAAAACGCATACCACGTTCTATGTACGAATGTTGTTTCATACACTGCATTGTTCCAGTAGACATCATCATGTACTGGAGGTTAACTTTAAATTTTTTTTTACTTAATAAATGGAAACATTCTTATACGGTTAAAACACTAATGCTAATGTTTTATGAACTTTTTTCAAAATTAACCATTCTTGGAATTGTTAAAAATTGTATTTTTAAAAATGAAGCACCTCATCAGATGTTTATAACGATTCAGTATCCTAATTAGATTGTCACTCGTATAGCTTCAGTGGCAATTCCAATTTGAGAATTGTTCACTGCAAATGTATGTTTTCTTGAACTCACAGTTGTGTTCTAAATATACACTCTATTTTGAACGAACCCTTTGACACTGCTGGCACTGTGGAATGTTTTGTTATTTATGGCTTCATACACCGAGGACACACTCGATGATTAACAGAGGAATAACCAAATCGGTTACTCGAATGAAATGCTACTTAGCGCTCCGCTGGAGTTCAAGCTGTGTCTTTGTCACCGTCGTCTGAAAGAAAAAAAGAAAACTTTTATTAATTGAAAGAAATCGGCTGACATGATTATAAAGAATGATCCGATATCATAGATAACTGCCCATTATTTTGAGCAAATCAGCACAAATACTTCGATGTTTGACAAGAAATCTTTGTTAGCAGACGACTTTGTAGTACTAATTATTAGACAGAATGATAGGATAGAGCACTATTTTCCTATAAAGTGTGTTACCATTGATGACCTCCGTGTGGACATTCTTTCTTATTGTCTCGTACCATTGTATAATATGGGATAGGGACAGAAATTTATTAATGTGTTTGTATCAGAAAACTGTTCAGGCAGAGCCACGGACCACTTCCAAGGGAGATTTGTTATCCTATTAATGTCTTTGCAATAGTTACTCTGAATAGGTTGTTCTTGCTATTTTACACTGACCGGGTTAGCGGAACTTGTTCTGACCAACTAGTAAAATCCCACAACAACACTCTCTCTCCCCAACCCTTTATTGGCAACAGAGATTACGATGTTATAACTGGGACCCAAGATGGGCGTCTGCTTTAACAGCTTGTTCTGAATGTAGACGTTACACCTTTTGACTTGACTTGGTTGTTTTTGCAAATGATGCTCATGTCTCCCACCAACACGGAAACAAACGTGCACGCAAAACAACTGTTTATTAATGCAAGTAGAATTGGTACAGCCATCGATTGTTTGTAGAAAAATAACAATAAAATGTTTGTGCTGTCGACTAAGCCGAATGACAGGCATGAGATCTTTGTCAGCGCATCATGACCTGAAGGAGATTACGCTACAGCCAACATTACAAATAATTGCAACACGTCTTAAGATCGCTGTCTAGGTTAAATCGACCTCTTATAGAGGAATGCCGACATTCACCAATACAAACCAATTTCGCTTTTTCTAGATTAGAATGGGTGCTAAATGTTTTATGTACAATGTATACTAAAAGCCTATAAAGAGGGGGGGGGAGTAAATATAATTGTGTGTTTCTATCAGAGAACTGTTCAAGCATAATCCCAGGGAGCAGCCTTTTAAAAACCAAGGGAGGCTCCCAGTGAAAGTACCTTTGTGTGTTCCCTTTACAGTCAAACGTTACCATTATATACAGGTTCCGTTAGATGCAATGCAATTCCATGCAATATCTAACAACAACAACAACACAGGAATCACGTTCAAAACTATGTCTGCATACTACATTCCACCATTCCAACCTGTGGTCCACAACTGGTTCATCAAAGACCGTGGTATGTGCTGTCCGGTCTGGGAAAGTTTTGGAATTACTTGTGATCAGAAACCAGTTATTTAAAAGGTAAATAATTTTTTCATACTAGTTTGTGTGACTCGTAAAACGGTTAACAATCAAAGTTTTAATTTCTTTAAAACAATTTAAGAGTTGACCATTTGATGTTCAATATGTCTGAATACAATGTGATTACTTAAAGGGATTAGAACCGTATTTACAGGTATTAACTGATGCGTCAAAACACATACAAAATATTTGTTGGCTACAACGGTTATTCACTTACCGATCTGGAAATTTGAGTGGTCAAACTCCACCACGTAAGTATGATAATCGAGAAACAAAAAAACAAAAAACGCACCGGCTTTAGCCGAATATTGCAGAAGAATCCAAAAGTAAACTTTGTCTGGAAGACAATATTTACTTTTTATTAAGAATATTTTTGGTTTTTCTGTACTTTGAACTTATGTAATTTGCAGAAAGTTCATGTTTTTATATACACTTTCCATAATTATAATCCTTGAAAGGAATTAAAACAACCGAAATAATACGGTTCTAGTCCTTTTACGCACACATATTAGAGACCACACTGTGATTGCATTTCAGAAACATCAATATTATGAAGTTGAGTCGTGTTCCTAGCACAGCGTGCTTCAACCTTAAATAAATGTAAATATAAATTTAAGTTAAAGCAATCATAAACCATATACAATGCACACACTGTACTTACCGCTGCTTCTTTTGTATTATGCTGTGTACTAAAACAACAAGCACAGGTCCTCCACTCGAATATAAATATGTTAGTTCCAAAGCAACCTAGCACTTAGTCTGTTTAATGAAAGTGAGTAAAATCACCAGTATCAACTTACTTTAGCCTCCCTTTGGGTGCGTTCATTTTGCCACATTACGACCATTTCCGTTTTTTGGTTTTCTCATTTTGACCATTATGGTTTGGGTTATGTCTCAAATTAATATTGACATCTTCCGTAGGCCACTCCAAGATTACAGTCAAGTGATCTGAACTGTTTGATCATTATTTGCACAACACTTACTCGTCAGTCACAATTTGCAATTCAAGTACCAATCTAGCTTCGAGAGGAAAACAAACAGTACTCCACTGCACTATAAATTGGAATTGAAAATGAAAAAACCTTGGTTATTGGCAGCAGGTAGCTGTAGGAGTTTGAAACAAAGATTACCGATAACCTTTTGTTTAGACGTAGTAGTACAATAACAAGAAAAACAAAGTCCTGATTACCAAATGATGACATCAAAATACTTTGAGATATTTTAAAAGGCAAACCTTACTTAATGGCAGCCTAGAGTTATGAAACAATAGGGGGTACAGATCACAGCTTTGTTTGTTGGTCCAAGAACGTATATAAATACAACTTCTCCACCAAGTGATGACATCATTATAAACTGGGTATTACAGAAGAAACTTAGAAACTGATAACTCAACTGTAAAGTTTTAAAACAATAATAATCACTTCTGTTATAGAGCAGCTAGTCCAAACAAGAACAGAACACAATCCAGATAAACAAATGTGTGTGGCAAATGTTCAAGTATTATTAAGACGTTCTATAAAAGCCATACGTCTTTGTGTACCCACTCTGAAGTTTGTTATGCTCTCAGAAACGCAAGTCTCTCCACGCTTGTAAGGCAATTTATGCAATTGCCAGTAATATCTGGATCGATGGTCTTGTCTTCGTCTGATGCCATGTCCTACAAGCAGAGCGGTTTTCCAGCCGTGAGAAACACTTGGAGAATGTCAATGACAAAAAATGTTATTGCTGCTTATTGCTTCTGCTATGATCCGCACAAGTACGATCTCATGCCAATATTATCCCGGTCAAATGTTGAGTTTAAGTATGGACAAGCATTAGCTATAGGTTCTGATAGGTTTAGTGACTATGCCTGTTGGCTGTGCGATATTAATCAAGTTTATATGGGATTAATAACGCCCTGACAACACTGCTAAAACTAGTGCGGTCTTGTGGCACTTTGAACATGAGAAAGTAAACTTCTGCTCGAGTACACATGACCCAGTAGATTAGTGATTTTAATGTGGTTTGAGAGCACTCCATTATTTAGATATTAAAATGTCATATTTGTACACACAACCTGACTGAAATAACGTATCTGTTACAACAGAAGGTGTATGGCACATGGAATAATCCGTTAAGAATAATCCGTATTAGCCATAATTAGGACCCGAGAACGTGGACTCACGCGCAATTAACCACATGGTTTGACAGGTAACACAGTAAGATCTTATGTTTTATATAGTATAGTAAGGTGTTAAATAACTCTAATATTTTAATTTTGTATTATTCAAAGAACCTTATGGTATTTAGCATCAAAGCATCTTAAAGGTTACGTAGATAACAGTACAAATCTCAGCTGTCAATAAAACAGGGACCATTTTCATAGCTTGACCTTCAGAATATTGTCTTAACATAATACATGTATTAATAAAGCCTTGTTTTGCAGACTATTTAATAATAAGGCGAGGGTTTGGGATAAAGAATTGGGAGTGGTCGTACAAGTATCTTAAATGTCATCAACGCTATTTACAGTCTTCATTTTGTAGCAGTTTTTAATCTATATACTTATATAGCACAAAGTAGTGGGGCTATTATACAAGACTGCGCATTGCAGAATAAATATTGCTTGAAACTATGTAGACAATTCATTGTGGTTTAAATGACACACATAATACTTATTTACATACAAAAGAACATAATAAAACACAATGTACTGCTGAGGCTAAGCCTAGCAATTGAAGGGTAAAACACGTTTCTATATACGTGTACAGATTGATTTCGTCTTTTTTAACCCGTAATAAAATAGAGAATAAAAAAAAGACAATAAACTAGTCAAAGCATGAAATCTATCCAGATTTTAAATTTAAATATTTCAAAAGATTTTTTTCTTTAAAGGGACAAGAAACGTATTTTCAGGTAGTAACTGATGTGTCAAAACACATAAAATAAATCTGTGTTGGCTACATCGGTTATTCACTTACCGATCTGGAAATTTACGTGCTCAAACTCTACCAGTTTTTGAAAAGTTTGCTTAAGCAAATGTTTTGTTTTTTTATTATGTAATTTCCAAAAAGTTTATGATTTTATATACACTTTCCATAATTATAATCCTTGAAAGGAATTAAAACAAACGAAAAAATACATTTCTAGCAACTTAAGAGAGTATTACCTAGTACATGTGTATAATGTTAAATTCGTTCTGCCATAGGATCCATCGTATAGCCATTAAAAACGGATTGGATTTAAATATTAAAAAACACTCTAAAAATCATTTATTTGAACGCTATTTGAACTATTCAACTGAAGAATTTTGACAATGATACATTTATAAAGAATCGCCTGTTTTATGTAGCTTTAGTAAAGCTATCATTGTGTAAATCGTTTCTTATTTTGTGTAGTATAAAGTAACGTTATTACCACACACACAAACGCGTCTTCTTTCTGGTTTGTGTAGTTTAGTTATTAATAGAAAATCGGTCATTTCTTGTTTCGTGTAATATAGAAATAACATTATTGGAAATGTGTTATTTCTTGTTTTGTTTAGTATAGAAGTAAAGTTATTATTAGCAGTGTGTGTACTCTTGTTTTGTGTAGTTTAGAAATAATGTTTATTTCAGTACAATGTACATGTATAAAGGTACATACAAGACCAGGCAGTAACATGACTATAATAAACTTTACTTCTATACTATACAAAACAAGAAATGATAAACGTTTCTATGTGCTATTTCTTGCTTTGTGCAATATAAGTAAAGCTATTATTAGAAACGTGTGTCATTTTTTTTGGTGTTGTATAGTCTATAACTTATAGATAGAAAGGTGAATACTACTTGCGTTACCAGGTAGAGTTTGAAAAGGTAATGAGTCAAACAGGGAGAAGTACATAAAGTTAGCAAACAGGTAAATAGCAGACGACGTGTTATCACTTATAGAGACACGAATAACGAGAACCGCCATAAAACTTTCAAAAGCCAGGTTGATAGAGTACTCTGTAGACGACCTGTCTCGTCAGATCTCACTTCGAGTTAAACGGTTGAGTTAACGTGCACGTTTTTCATCCTGTCTAAATAAAGAGTTTTTTTTTTTTTACCTCTTACTACATTGTGTTCACAGCAATGGAAATATATTTAAAGGTGCAGTGACATAATTATTGTCGGTTGGTTAAACTTATTGTTGTGCTGACATGCAATTAAGGTTCAAACACAATGTCATGGGAACACGACTCATCTTCCTGAATCGTCTGTTCAGGACAGATGTTAATGTTAGTAGAAGAAAGGAAACCCGATACCGCCACATAGTATAGGCTATTCTTTCCGATAAGTAGTAAAGTATCTTCCATTTGCACTTTCCCACAGACAGGATAGCATAAACCAATGATTTTGTTAAACCAGTTACTGCTCTAGATAATTATTTTGAAATAATTTTGTCAACTACAAATTAATGTATTCTACAAACACCTTTACCAACCAACCAACCAACCAACCAGCCAACCAACCAACCAACCAACCAACCAACCAAACAAACAAACCAGTACTTAGCGTTTTCATTTTATGAAGTTTAAAACTGTTTTTTGTTTCCAGATTTTCATTACATGCTGTCGTATAAATCACATAAATTAAAACATTAAATGTAAACTTTTGATTTATACTGCTATACATAATATCTGCATGGCATGACCAACTTGTACGCGATCGTGTAAATTCACTGTGACTGACAGATGAAGTGCTGGGGTGTGACTTTTTTCACATAGATGAATTAGCCTATGTATGACGTCCACACTTGTGTAAACACTTTGATTCTAGACATCAGTTGATGGTACAAATCTTTCATTCTCTTGTGCTGACGATCGGTATAATTTTATAGTATTATAGTAAAAGTGTTTTATTTAAAGACGCCACTAGATTATTTATAATCATCGGCTATAGGACGTCAAACATGGTCATTTTCACACTTCTTAAAGCAACCCTGCTGCCGTCACATAGGCTACTCTTTCCGAGAAGGTCAAGTTGTTTAACGTCTACATTCAAAGTCAGGTTGTTATAGCAGAAGCCTATCACGGGTGCAGTTTTATTTCAAAGAAGCAGCAAGTGGTCTTTTATATGCACTTTCCCATGGTCTTTTATGAACCAGTGGTGCACTAATTGGAAACTATTGACGATATAAAGCAGGCAAATTATGATGTATGTATAAAAATAATATGACTGAAGAAAGTTTGTTTACGTAAGAAATTCAATCTGATCATCAGTCGTAATACTAGATGTAACTAGTCCACTGTGGACAAGCTATCTTCTAAATGAATAGGTAAATACATGTCAACAAAATGAACAACTACGTATTCTTCTTAGCATGTCAATATAATATTATCAAACACCTTGTGTAATTTCGTGGAAGAGGAGTGTAATTAACGTTCTTATATCACAGAAAAGTGAAAGCTATTTAATGGGACAGGGAACAGGGACAAGGCCACATTTCCCGATCTTTCACTCACTCCTGCAACATGCCAGTCGAGATAGTATACGAGAGCTTCGTGCTAGAGCTGCCTCACGCCGTGGGTATGCTGGTAAAGCAGTACGGAAGGAGCCTGACAGAGTTCCGGACTAGCCAAGGGTCAAACTCTGCCACACTAGTGTTAACCTTCACTAACGACAAAAAAGCATGAATCCCACCGCCTCCGACCACGACAGAGAGCGAATGGAAAGGACGAACAAAGAACTTCAACCCTCCCTGTTCCCTCGACCACTCGACCTCCAGCCCGCCAAGAAGGTGAAGCTGTCCGTCGGAGACGCCGGTTCTTCTAACCCAGCCCCACCAGTGGAAGCCAGGAAGAAGATGAAACCGACCCACGTGAACGCTGCCGCCCCTCCCCAGCGCCGTCGGTCGAGATGGTGGCCCCAACAAGGGCCGTTGAGGACGTGGAACCCGAAACACCGTGGGAGACTGTAATCAGGAAACTGCCCAGCCCCCACAAGAAGGCGATTTCTCCATCATGCACGAGCGGAGATGATCTACCAATAAGAGTCGACCCGAGCCACCTACAAAAATTCTTAGGCGGATCTAAAATCTTGATGCGAAGGATAGATAACAGAACAATATGTTTGACAACATGGGACCAAGGGACATTCAGACAGGCTCGGTTAGAACCAGAGGTGGACCATGGAACCATTCATAGACTGCTAAGGATAATATTCGGAACTCGCTACGAGCTGCTGGGGAAGTCCAACGTAAACAAAGAGCTGGCGGCACAACTACCGAACTTCTAGTTCCAGCAACGAACCAGACCTCCAGTCCTCGACGGCCGCCTTTGCCCACGGTAAATATCACAAGTTTTTTAAGATTCGGACTTTAAACTTCGCGTATATTACTTTTCGATTCACTTGAAAGCAATCAAAATTCCAAATTCATAAATAGTCTGAATCGCCATTATTTTTTGACAAAACTTGTGATCAAAATTCGCTCAAAATTACTTCACTTTTCGACCGAGCATTCAAATTCAATCTCCCAATATTCTACGTGCTAATCTGCTAATTCAAACTTAAAGCCATCGCTCGCTTCAACACCCCACCCCCTCCCTGTCCCGGACGCGGTGGATGGATAAAACCATAAACTGCGCCCGTGATATGCGTCTGCAATAACAGTCTGGCTCTGAATGTAGACGTTAAACAACTTGACCTTGACCATAGGAATGACGTCCAATAATCAGTGATAAGATAAAAAATCAATGTGTTCCAGTGGCGTCGTTAAACAAAACAAACTTTACTTTAACTTTTACAAAGCACGGTTATAAGAGAAAGTCAAGTGAAACCAATGAACTGTAGACCTTTAGGACTGTGTCATGATCACGTCTTTGGGCAAGCGCACAACACAATGTGCCGTTAGCTTTATACACTCTTCCGTGTTGTATAAACCATGCAGTGTGACTACGTTCAATCAAACTACAGCTTCCACTGAGAGATTCTTAAGAAGACTGGTGAAACTCAAATAGCTGGCTATCTTTATGATGGCCGTCATTAACAGAATGCTTCACACATCAACAGAACTCGTCTTTTGTTGAAAACTCTTTCATCTGTCTGAAGAGTGCGTTGTTATATGTCGTGCTATCATTTCACTGGGATCGAAGACCAGTGGTTCCATAACTGGTTTAACAAAGGCCATGGTTAGTGCTATCCTGTATGGGAAATAGTCCTTGCTGCTTATCGAAAAAGAGTAGCCGCACTAGTATGGCGGTAGCGGGTTTCCGCTCTTCTACTAACATTAATATCTGTCCAGGACAGACAGCGTGGTTGAACCTTAATTGGATGAAAGCACGAAAATAAATATAACTAACTTCACTGGGATCGAAATTCGACAGCGTATTTAAACAAAAAAGATTTAAAGTGGCAGTGTCTGGTTTTGTAAAAAAATATTTAACTATTTAGAATATAATTATTTTGTACGTTTTGTATGCGCACCACACTCCGTTCTTCTGACGCAAAGACATACTGTATCGTAATTAGATCACGCGAAATACACCATGCACCGGCCAGGTGGACAGCCAGCTATACGCCATTGCCAAGTCGAAGTGCTATTCACGTGACCTAAATAATTATGGTACAGCAGACAGTTGCGTCAGAAGAATGGAGCGTGGTGTGCATCAAATAAACGTACGATATATTCTAAATATTAAAAAAAACAAGACACTGCCACTTTAACTTCGTATAGCATAGTGATTTTGTATCTTATCATCGGCTATTTGACGTCAACCGCTTCAGAGGCGGACATGTAGTTAAGTCGGTAGCATGCCCGCTTTGAAGCGGTCTGTGGTCGGATCGATCCTTCTCAGTAGACCCACATGCAGTTTGGGGTATTTTCCGTTCCAACCCGTGCTCCACAACTGATTCATAAAATGTCGTGGCATGTGCTGTTCTCTATGTGGGAACGTGCTTATAAAATGTCCCTTGCTGCTTATAGAAAATAGTAGCTTCTATGGCGGCAGCGGGTTTCCTCTTAAGAGGAATGTGTCAAAATGTCCCATAGTCGATGATAAGATTAAAATCAATGTGTACACAAGTGGCGTCGTTAAATAAAACAAACTACTTTTTTATTATTCTTACTGGATGTTGTGATAGTAATTCACTGGGATCGAAATGTGTTGATATATTTACAAATCAGTGGTCCATAACTGGTTTAACAGTGGTCATGGTTTGTGCTATCTTGTATGAAGGAAAGTACAAATAAAATATCCCTTGCTGATTATTGGAAAGAGTAGTCTATATGGCGGCAGCATTTTTCCTCTAAAAAAGAAATTTGTCAAAATGACCATATATATATATATATAACCTCCAATAGCCGATGATAAGATAAAAATCAATGTGCTCCAGAGTGGCGTCGTTAAACAAAACAAACTTTACTTTTGTTCAGATTGGACGAACCAGTCAATACGAACATACCGCATTGTACAGCTTGGCTTTTCGTTACAAATACTACCAGAATGATCATCATGTGTGACGTCCAATAGTTGAATGTTTATTTTACTCCAGCGTGTAAAAACGTTAAAAAATACTACCAGAATGATGATTACGTGTGACGTCCATTAGTTGAAGGTTTATTTTACTCAAGCGTGTAAAAACGTTAAAAAATACTACCAGAATGATGATTACGTGTGATGTCCAATAGTTGAAGGTTTATTTTACTCAAGCGTGTAAAACCGAGAAAAAAAACATTTGAGGAATCTGTTCTAGGTATTCCCGGTCGTATAATTTATCAACATCAATGTTTTTTATTTGACGTGGTTATCAACATCAATGTTTTTTATTTGACGTGGTTTATCAAATTATTCCTTTTGTACGTTCTACGTTAATAGATTAAACCTTAGAATTTGATATTGTCGAAAAAAAAAATCAAATCACCGTTTTAGTAGTTACACACGTGGAATTCTATTCTGTGAGGAAGTCTTAACATTGGGAGAGAGAGAGAGAGAGAGAGAGAGAGAGTAAAGTAGCAGTACGGACTGGGGTTAGTTGAAGTAAACATATGAAAAGAGAAGACTGGGATTAGTAATAAGTTAGAGTAGTTTGTTTTAGAAACTAGTATAAATAGAATATTATATTGCTGATGTCTATTAGTATGCGAATTGTGAAATTAAAAAAAAAAAAATAGAAAATTAAAAAAAAAGTATGGAAAGGAAGAAGAAGAAGTATACATGTAGTTGTTGTTTTTTTCCAATAAAAAGCCATGATATATATGACACACATTATTATACTGCAGCCGTATTTATTTAATAAAATACATGTATTATCGAATAAGCTTTTTATAAATCGATCATCATTTGTTTGTATTGCATTCTTTAATAACACACTTCATGAACAGTGGTAAACAGCTTTTTTGTGCATTTGTGGACTTTTCTAAAGCTTTCGATTATGTAGTGAGAGACAATTTGTGGTATAAATTAATAAAACTAGGAATTAGAGGTAAAATGCTAAATATAATACGCGATATGTATAAATGTACAAAATCCTTTGTGAAGGTCAACGGTTCATTGTCGGAACCTTTTCTATGTGCAACTGGTGTTAGACAAGGGGAATGTATTTCTCCGTTTTTATTTGCTATGTATATTAATGATTTAGAAGAGGAACTAATTACTAAAGGTGTAGATGGAATTGACATAGGAATGATGAAATTATTTGTACTTTTGTACGCAGATGATATAGTTTTAATGGCTGAAAGTAAAGCTGATTTACAATTATGTATAAATACTCTTCATGATTACTGTATACGTTGGAAACTTCAAGTCAATATTGAGAAAACAAAGATTATGATTTTTCGTAAAGGAGGAAGACTGTCTGAAGATATGTGTTTTAAATATGGCGATTGTCCACTTGAAATTGTTAGTAAACTTTCTTATTTAGGAATAGTGTTTACCCCAAAGGGATCCTTTATTGAATTGCAGAAAACGTTAGTAGGTCAATCACAAAAGAGCATGTTTCAGATGAGAAAATATTTGAATCCTTTTATTTCTTTAAAACCAAGTCACGTTTGTTGTATTTTTGATAAATTAATATTTCCTATCCTATGTTACGGATGTGAAGTTTGGGGTTTTAGCCCGGCAACATGCATAGAAAGAGTACACCTAAAATTCTGTAAACAACTGCTTGGTGTTAAACAGACTTGTCAAAATGATTTTGTGTAT
>JAUTWP010233637.1:0-14813 GCA_033042655.1 Cyathermia naticoides | reverse complement strand
TCACATGACATTTAAGACACATATACATGTATGTAGAAAGGCAAAATGGATATTGTTTTTAACAGTTGGCAAAAAAAAGTTCCTCACCCCTGGCCTCTATATAACGGTCACCTGTCTATAATGGCCACTTTTATGAAGTCCCGTGGGTGACCGTTATATACAGGTTTGACTGTATATATATATATATATAATGTTATGAAGTACTATATTATTCCTACTCATTAAAACAATATCACATGCTAAAAATTTCTTCAGATTAACATCTACATGATTTTCAAATTAAGCTACTTTCACTTAACAGCTAAAAATATTAATCATCATGTTTTTTGCGACACTGACAGTATTTACATGATGTCAAAGCATTACAATGCCTGCAACTTCCAACGTAATCCCCCTCTACTCAAAAACAATCTGAAATCCCTGTGTATGTGTAAGCAATGCACAGGTTCTTACTTGAGCCCACTGTCAATCTGTGATGTCCTCTGCTTGTTGCTGTCCCATAGGATAATAGCAGTTGATTTTTCACAAATAATTGCCAGAACATCACCCTCCAAATCCCAGCCAAGTCCGGAACACATTCTGAATACAAACATAAACATTTAACACATCTATAAACTCAAAACAATTATAAAAATAATAATTTCAATATACATTTCCATTCCAGATTGTGTGTGCAAATCTATCCATATCTGACAATTCAAAAATAAATACAAAATTAAATACAACAATCACATAAGAGGAAGAAATTCTAAAATAAACAAAATTAAAAATGATTTTATCTGAAAGAAGCTTCATGCTCAAAATAGCTGTTAGAAATGGTTGTTTCTAGTCAAATTCTGTCATGATTGCAGGTAAAGTGTTTGTGTAGAAAACATTTGCAATACAAATTTTGAAACTTTTTAATGCTTTGAAGGTATATCAAGTTTCAGTTTGAATACTAGTACTTTAATGTTGATAATTACAAATTAGGTAATTTAAAAATTGAGGTACAGTAGATCTTGCATATAACGTACTAATTGGGACCGGTTATTTTTATCCGTTATATGCAAAGTTTGTTATAATACACATATACTGGAAATTCATTAGACTGGGACCTGAGATTTTGGTACGGAATATGCTATTGTCGGTTATATAAAGGCTGGTTTATACGAGGACTTCAATAAGAATTATCATTAGATGGGACAGGGACTTCCAGATTCAGTACGTTATAACTTATAGATGAGTGTCTGGTTTATGCAAGGCCATTATATGCGAGGTCTATTGCATAGACATTTAAAACAAATATGATAACATTACATTAATGTGAGAAATACTCATTAAAATATTTACCCTGGTAAGTTGATTTCTTCACGAAGTTCTCCATGTCTGTCATATATTCTTACTGAATGGTCCAATCTAAACAAACCAAAAGAAAATAATCCAGTTCATTATTAATGATATCTGAACAAATTGTTTACTCCTGAAGAGACTAATAAGTTTCAAATCTATAGTATTAGTATTTGTGACAAACAATCTTCAGAAGAAACTCACTGCTAACACATAAACTAGACTTTTCGAATAGCAACCAAATATTTGATTAAATTTGCCTCAGACAGGACAGCATATGATATACTAGAATCTTTGGTGTAGCTGTTATGAAATGGAAAACAGAATATGGGTTCAGGGAGACTGGTGTGATAATCCACAACACCATAGCTGGATGTTCCACCACGGAACTACGTTACACTCCCTTGCTATGATGAATAACACTACTCACCCTGTTGTAGCTAAGTAGTTGCCAAGCTTCTTTTGCCATCTGTATAAGATTGGTCCTTGTCCATGGGACTTATCAGCTAGACTGAATACTCTCTACAACAAAACAATAAATTAATATACACACGCCTATGCAGAATAAAGTATCATCTTCTTACAGCAGAGGAATTCATGTTTGGCATATTTATTCACACAAAACTACAGAAATCTGGAAATTTTACACCAAGCAGAGTAAAATTTATTTATTTTACATAACTTTGAAAATATAACTTAATTTTATAAGTTTAAATTTTTAAAGTAAAATTTATTTGTGTCTACATAAATGGACTACTCAAGATTTACCCACCCAAGGTCTTTTAAACTGTTTTTGAATAGAGGGGGATTAGGTTAAAGCAGCAGGCACAATATAATACTTTGGCATCATGTAAACACCAAAAAAAAACAAATTAATATTTTTGGCTGATGAGTGAAAAGTAGCCGACACAGGAGATGTCCCACTAGCCAGAAATCCCGCTGGCTGAATTTGAAAGCCCTGCACCCCTTCCCTAAAAGTAAGATTTCTTCATAAACACACTGACTACAGAATCCAAAATTGTTATTGATTTTAACTGGCAAGCAATCCAAATACAACTTTACCCACACACTATTCACACCCTGTGACAGTGAATGACTCAATGAGTGGTCCTGTTCAAATTTGAATTCAACAATATAATGAATATTATTAATATTATATTCATTTATTGACAGTTTCATGGTACAAACCAAAATAATTAAAACTTTATTAAATAAACACCAACAAACAGGTATACTTTTTACTAGATATTCTGATAATTAAAAATCGCAGAGTACCATAAGATCTCATATTTTATACCCCCACCCCTACCCCAACATTGCCAATCTTGATCATCATCATGATCAATTTTTAATTTCAATGGCAATGGCCAATGCTGTTTTAATACAAGTTTACGTTGCTGATGCGATTAACACAAAAGCAAAAAAATGATAACTCATTTGCATGCCATCATAAACAAACAAAACCAATATTAAATAATAAACAAACCTTCATTTTATAATTTGAAGCAGGTAACAACAACAAACAGCAGACAACTGTGGAATGCCAACCAGATCACACAGAAATGTTACGCTGTTGCAGAAAACCAGTTAATGATTCGTTTATTAGTACTATGATTCAAACTAAATTGTTCATGAAAGGAAAGCTTCAAAAGAATGTGAATTGTATCGAATAATTATGTTGAGTCTTTAATCATATATGAATCAATTATTATAACTGGTAAAAAAACAAGAGAAAGATACCATTTCCGTCATATTTCCGAATTTTTCATAAAATAGTTAATATTTGTTTTTAATATTCTATCACATCCATTGAAAAATCCTTATTGCTATAGCCTACTTATATTTTGTATGTGTGATTTTGAATTTTTTTGGTTGTGTAATTATAAACTGATTACCAGTATATTTGATAGCAGTTCAGTTTGTTTTCTTTCACATACATGTTTTGTTAAATAAACTGCATTCTTTCAGATATTACTGAATTTTAAAAATAGTATAAATTGGAATAGCTATTTTAGATACCGGTAGAACCATTTCTAGATTGTTGTGCTGATAAGGATTGTTTTGGTTTTGTCTTCCACCTGGTCCCACTGTCCATTTATTAGTTATGGAATCTGTCATCTTCATATTCTGTAGTCTGGCTTTGATCCTTTCCCATTCCATACAAACAATGCAAGTTATATAAGCTTTCTGAAAGGTCTGCATATAACGTGATGGACATGTAGCCAACATCTGAGCAAAAGTATTAACTTTTAATTCCTAATAATTAAAAGTAACAAAATATAGATGCATTTATTATTAATAGTTTCATACTGCTCATTCAATCTTAAAAACAGTGAAGTTGTTCTTCCACAAGTTTAAGAATCTGGTTCAAGGAAGTTTATTTTATATTCCAAATAAAATTGTTTTCAATACCATTTCTACACACCTGTATACCACCTTTCCAAAATTGTATGGATTTGGAACAAACTTCATTTCACATATATTCTTGTCTGAATGATAAAATGTTATTCAGTTTGAAAGATTGTTGTAATAGATTTAGGTAGCATTTTGCAATGAGATGGAATCAAAATGTTTTGTCTGATGAAAACATTGAAAAGTCTGGAGTCAAAATTACCACTACATTTTGTCTATGTAGGATGATGTGCTGCATCAAATCTCAGTGGATGTCAACTTTAAAAAGTATGTGGGGCGTCACCAGATGTCATTAAAGGTCATGGGGTCAAATTTGAAGAAAAACATAACATTCTTTTTTTTTTAAATTAACATTATCTCCAAACTTGTATATTTTACATGGACTTATTTGTAAACATAAACTATTTTGGATTAGCCAGTTGTTTTAAAATTTCAATTTGCATTGTATTCAATACAAAATCTCAACTTTAGTCACTTTTCTGTTTGACAACATTTTCAATTGTATCATACATGCATGCCAACTAACCTATGCCAATATAATACACTTAAGTACAGAAACAACTTTACAACATTTATGAGTACCTTACACACATTTTAAAAGATTTATTTGAGGTTTCGTGTAACTTTTGGTAGTGCCAGAACATCATTTGCATATTTGTACAATACACAATTTGATTTAATAATTTATGAGACTTTACTTTGTTTTACCTAAATATATACATGTACCTCAGTAGTTGAAAAACTTCTCAGATAATATGTCTTCTGCTATATGTTTTAAGGTAGGACAATTGATTTCTGGTAAGTGGAACTTTCAATAGGTCATAGACAATGACAAACCAATGAAAACTAATAAAACATTTTATTTTTAAAACAATCTACTATTAAATACAAGAAAAACAACAAATTGTGTTTATACAATAACTTTATTTGTTTATTAACAGATATTTTTAATAAAAATTATCACAGAAAATCTATCACACAATGACACGTCAATCATAAGAAAAAGTTACCAACAATAACACTTATCATTAATTTACCAAAGTGCCACATTCACACCTCTGACATTGATACAACCATTTAAAGTTTTTTTGAAAACATCTCTCAAAGTGTAGTAAAACTAAATGTGTTGAGCCTAAATGAATGGTCCACAGAAAAAACCTGTCAGATGTCCAATTCAATATACACTGGTACTTTTTAACTGCATGCTATTTCAATGATATTTATAACCTGCACTGTCCCACAGTATAGCCATAGCTAAACTTTATATGATATTGAGAAATGCAGTGTTGTTCAGTAGTAAATGAGTAAACTTCAGTCATTTCAATAGTTGCACAGCTTTCAAATTGTTTTTGAGTAAAGGGGGATTAGGTTAAAGTAGTAGGACTAGGTACAATAATGCTTTGGCATCATGTAAATACTGTCACAAAAACCATGTATATTATTTTAGGCTGTTCAGTGAAAATTAGCAGGCACAGGAGATTCCAGTAGCTGGAGATCCAGTTGACCACTGGCTGAATTTGAAAGCTCTGAATTGGTATCAATAACAGGTTAGCTGATTATAAGATAAAAATCAATGTGCTCTAGCGGCATCATTAAATACATTTTTTAAATTACAATAACAGGTTTTTTCTATGCACCCTTCTATTGCATAATGCAACTTTAAATACAAAAGGCATATTAGGGTATATATTATTAAACAAACATTTATTTTAACACTAAAAATCCATGCATATATAAAAATATAAACCTTTGGGGGACTGTTATACATAAGCCATTCATTCATAAAAACAAGATTTAAAAACAAAAATTAAGATTTATCACAGCTAGTATTAATAAACAGCCAGTAACAATTGAACTACTAACAAAAAGTGCAATAATGAAATATAAATCGCTATGAATTGTCATTTAATTAACAAAAATATTGGCATGTAAAAGCCCAACATTGATTAGAAAAATTACTAAAATGAAGATATATTCATAAAATGAAGGTGTATGCAGATGTGGTTTAAAAACCATGTCAAAATAAAACTCCCAAAAAACATACAAATCTGTGAAAACTCAAAACAGATAAAAGACAGATAATTCAAGTTTTTAAAAGCAAAGATTCACATCAAACCTCGATTACATTATATTTAAAAGCTATAGGTGATCAGTGTAGTTTATACTTGGTTAAAATCACATGAACCACTAATTTTATACAGTGAAACCCCTCTAAACTGGACAAACAATCATATTCTAATGTGTCCATTTAGTGTAAATCTACCCCCTGAAAACCGGACACCTCTGAAAACTGCATATCAAACAGCTAAATGATAAAGAGGAATGTTAAACAATTAACAACATTAAATAAAACAAATTAACATATCACACTGTAAAACTGATTTCTAGGAGACTTAACATATTCAATAACATCAAATAACAAGTGACATTGTAAAACTAATTTCAAGATTTTAATTTGATCTCTTCTTCCCATCTTATAACATCTTTTACTAAGAAAAATATAAACAAAACTGTGACTTTCATATCAACCGATTTCATTTACCGTCTGTGGGTTGGTCACTAAGACAGAAAATCAATATTTTAGTTTAGACCTAAAATTATTAAACATAGCTACTATGAATAAAAATACTATTTAATGCTGAATAATACGGTTTATATGTCCATCATATAAATACAGTGCACTCTGTCTAAACCGACATCTGTCTAATCTGGAATTCTGTGTAAACAAGCACAATTTTAAAGTCCCATCCATCTATTAACACTGGATAACATCTGTCTAAACCAACACTCTGTCTAAACCAGCATAATTATTTTGTTGGTTCCAACTGGATCTGGTTTAGACAGAGTGCACTGTATTATTTAATGCTGATTATTAATATTACTGTTTATTTGTCCACCATGAGATGTAGAACATACACGAATATGGATCAAACACATCTAGCATTAAAAACATGGATTTTTTAGTTTTAGACATTTTGATTAAGAACAATTATAAATTGATTAGCAATTGCTCACTGGTGTACTATTAGTTTTACAACACTGTAAAGTTATCTATAAAACATTTTTGAGAAAAGTACAAGTGACCTTTATCTAAAACCATCCACTTTAAAAAAAAACCCACAAAGTTAAAAATGTCTAAAAACTTGGCGTTTTGTCTGTATAATGCAGACATTCTCAAGAGTTAATACTATACACTATAACTAATTGCTAATCAATTGATAATTTTTGCTAATCAAAACTTTTAAAACAAAATGTTCCTGACGATAATTAAAAATAACAATTTAATTTTCACAATCTTATGTTTGTAATAGTTCTGAGAGAAGGGTGAGAGGACATTGTGGTTTTGGCACATTGACTTTAGTGATTACGCATTGTTTAAACTTCTGCTTGAACTCTTCCGCTTTCTTCCTCTGCTCCTCTTCATCAGCTTTCTGCTGCTCAGCAAGGTCTTCCTTTCTCTTCCCCTCCTCCTCAAGCAGCTGCACCTGCAGCTCCTTCCTCCACTAAGATAAAAAAAAAATTATTTTAAATATAATGACGTAAATTGATTTGTATCTTATCATTCTTACAGTTTTAGAGAAAACATGCTGCCACCACATAGGCTACTCTTTCAGATAAGCAGCAAAGGATCTTTTATATGCACTTTCCCATAGAGAGGAGAACATACCATGGCCTCTAATGAACCAGTTGTGGACCACTGGTTAAAATGGAAAATATCCCAAACTGCAGCTGGCTCCACTGAGAAGGATCAATCTGATGATGGACTGCTTGACAGGCAGAAAAGTTAAAAGTAAAATAACACGGATTACGATTTACCCTCTTCAGACATGAAAACTTTATTTAAATGAACAAAATGCTAGCAACAATTTCAGCTAAATTTGACAACTGGTCCACAAATGATGACAAATCACAGGACTGGCCTTAGGAGCTGTGGGACCCATTTTGGGAATATTTTATTGGTCCCTCAGGTTCAGTTTTACTTGACATGACTAAGAGTAGATTACCCTAGCAAGGAGATTCTTGGGCATGAAGCCCAATTAGGAGCAATTGGTCCAATTGACTTAAAGCCAGCCATCACTAATCGTACATGCATAATATTTCTATGATTACAATGAGTACAATGTATAATATTTCTATGATTACAATGAATACAATGTATATTTTTATGATTACAATATAGAACACAATGTATAATATTTCTATGATTACAATAATGAGTACAAACCTGGTCCTCCACAATTCTCCGTAAGTCAAAAGTTGTCCGCTTGTTGTAATCAATGGGCGGCTCATACAGAGCTGTGGCCAGGTCGATTTCATTCCTGTAACAAAACAAACATTAAAGTGACTGCACTAAAAACATGGCATTACATGTTATAAAATGTAAGATGATTTACCAAATCCCAATCAAAGGGCACCAATATAAAGCATCTCATTTAAATGCGATGACGTCTAATAGTAGGTGATGAGATAAAAATCAATGTGCTCTCGTGGCATCGTTAAACAAAACAAACTTTACTTTTTACTCATTTAAATTAGACTTTATCAACATGACCTGTATGTTATGAGATGTTACAAGTTTGTGACACTCACTTGAGGGATGTCCTCACTGGCTGTCTCTTCTGTTGTGCAGAATCATGCCGTATAAATAATCGTTTTCTAGGTTTCGTTGGCGTGACTGGATCCACTGCTGGGGGGAGAGGAGGCAGGTACATTGAAGCGAGTCCTGATGCTATACGCATTGCAATAGTGACAGGAGACGATCTCGTTGTCTTATCAGCGATGTCGACAAGTACTGTGTGTACCTGCATGTGATAACATGATTCATTTAGTAAAAACAACATGGCTGCCAGAACTGGGGTGGCATGGGTGGTGGCTGCTGATCCATTAATTTGACCAGGTCATTAAAATCGTTTTTCTAGTATCTCCATTTAAAAAATTTCAAGGGAATATGCCCCCAGAACCCACAATGTAACAATCATTCCGATGGCCTTGAACCAGTTACATTTCATTAATGTTAAATTAATGTATTCCATTATAATCTACCCACAGAGGTCTGTCCTATTTACTATAAAATTTCCTGTAAATGGAGACACAAAAGTTAATAATATTTAACTCTGTTTCTAAAAGATGCACAGGTTTAATTATTATAAAAAAATTCTGGAATAGTTTTTTAAATCTTGAAAGCTAATGCATTTTATTAATAAACACTGATTTTATTGAGATTCACTTCTTGACTAGAATACTTAAGGTTTAAAATTAAATCATCAAAGCAATTAATATAGAGTACATTATAATCAATAACTAATTAATTCATTATACATTGTAATTTAAAAAAAGATAAAATCATCATATTTAAATACATATAGCTAGCTTTTGGTGAAATCAACCATAATAAGTATAATATAACTGGTAAAACTATTTTTTCCAATCCATGGATGAGTATAGATATGGCTATGTGCATGTTTCAATTAAAATATGTGTTTATTGACACAGCTAGTGTAGAACAAAGTGGCCAGATGAATGGATAATGTTCAGAACCTATAATTTTCCTGTTCCGGACACGGTGGATGGATAAAACCATAAACTGCGTCTGGGATAGGCGTCTGCTATAACAGCCTAGCTCTGAATGTGGATGTTAAACAACATGTCCTGCCCTATAATTATCAAACATCTATTATTAACATGAATTCCTATCCCGGATGCTTTGGATGATGTATGCCATAAACAGTGCCTGGGAGAGGCACCTGCTATAACAGCTTAGTTCTGAACACAAAGTTAAATAACAATGACTTGACTTGACTAACATTAAACATTTTCACTGACAGCTTTATGTGTGCTAAGCTCAAGCTTGATATTACTTTCTCCTATTACTTTCTGCTATTACTTTCTGATATTACTTTCTGCTATTACTTTCTCCTATTACTTTCTGCTATTACTTTGTGCTATTACTTTCTGATATTACTTTCTGATATTACTTTCTCCTATTACTTTCTCCTACCTCTCCAATTTTCATTGCTTCAAGTACTCTGAGATCTTTCTCGATGGAATTACACTTTATCAGCACTTGCCACGCTGCATTGTGAAGTCCTTCCTGATCTTTGTTATCTTTAAGACATCGACAAATCTTCACCATTGACTTGATGGCTCCAAATCGAATACGCCAACTCCAGTCATTGGGACCTAAAAACAAATTTCACCATGCACCTAGTATCAAAATTTATAAATACATGGCAGCTGTGAAACCCATATTATAAGGTTATACTGGTAGCACAAAACTGACAACTGAATTTTCAAATAAAATAAACAAAAGTTATATTTTTACCAGGGGAAATACACATATTTATTAAAACTCATATTTACAGCTAACAAAGAAATGTCATAATTCATGAACAAGAAGATGGTCACCTGTATTAAGCAGCCATCTGTCTTCAACAATCACCTTTATTTTCTTAAAAATCAGCTAATTTATTACAAAATAACCGGCATTAAACAGACACCTGTCTTAAACAACCACTTTTTGTTACTACCATGGGTGGTTGCGTAAGACAGGTTTGATTATAATTATTTGATAGAGATCTGGTTGAAGTTATTCAAAGTTTTGAACAAGCAGGTCCTGTTTATTATAATTCTATCAAACTCACCTCCATCCTTGACTTCTCCGAGAGGATGGAAAAATACCAAGTCTACTAATCCAGCACTTTTCAGTGGTACACCGGTGAAGTGTTTCCTTGCAGGCTCCAACAAATCGCTGTTGACTCCAACAAGAGCCATCTTCTGAATGTTCACATTGGCTCCATGAAGACACAGGTCACACAGGATATCACAGTAGGCGATAGCCACTTCCCAGTGCCACCCAGTAATGCCACGTGTGTTATGTGTCTAAACAAACACAACAATCAGTCATTCAAACATTGCCTGCTATTTGTTTTAAATTCACAGGGGTCCGAAAAAACCCACCTTCCAGACTGTGAAACCATTCATACAAAAGCCTGGACCTTTAAATTTTAAATGAAATGATTATTCAATGAAACCCTTCTAAACTGGACCTCCTCTAAACCAAAATCCCCTCTAAACCGGACAAGCAGTTTGGTTCAAATATGTCCATTTATTAATACATTGACTGCAGTAACCAAAATGGCAGCCAGTCCAGTTTACCAAGTCATATAAACATACATTTATTATTAGGCATTGCCAGAAAGATTACTAAATGTGTTATCACCATTGCTGACAACTTTAATTTAATATGACACAGCAATGGTTTTACTATGAGTAAACTCGTAGTGGCAAAATCTGGTGCGCTCACCATATGAATATCTATGAAAAAGCACCAGGAAATCAAGTCTGATGGAACTTTTTAATAGTGGTAGAAATATTCAGTAGCAAAAAACATTATTGAACAGATCCTGTTCTTGATGGTAAATAACCTTAAAGTGGCAGTGTCTGTTTTTTTTAAAATATTTAACCATTTAGAATATATCTTGTACATTAGTTTGAGGCACATCACACTCCATTCGTCTAACGCACCGATTTGTTGTATCTAAATCTTATCACGGAAATACATTACAAATCCACGTAGCGGGTCGCTCCCTGGCCACCATCACTATGTATTAGCGCTATTCGTGTGACGTAAATGTGGTACAAGCGGTATCATTTCGTCAGAAGAAAGGAGCATGGTGCATATCAAACAAACATAGAAGATATATTCTAAATGGTTAAATATTAAAAAAAACCAGACACTGCCACTTTAAAATTGAAATATCTGTGGAAGCTGTAATATTTGTGATTTGTGTAAGTACTTACTACTACGTTTGTGTAGGTGGGAACTGAGCTGGCTTCTGACTGGCGTCCAGCAGGTAAGTCTGTTCCAGCACTGGCCTTGTGACCCGTTCCTGGCATAGGATTAGTGGTGCTGTCCGCACTTCTGTTGGAATCGATGGCACTCTGATTACTATTGTCCATATGTTCATCGGTAATATTCAACTGTAATTCATGGGTGTGTTGAAGAACTGGATTGTGTGGTCGTTCCTCATCATCATCATCATCATGAGTTTTAAGACTCATTCTTATTTTACGAGGTGACTCGGTCTCCATGCGATCACGTCTCGATTCTTCACCGTGTTCACGGATATCACTCAGTGACGTCTTGGAGCTTTCAGTTTTCTTCGGATGATCACTATTGCTATTCGGACTGTACGCCTCTATAAAATAATAGTAAGTGTTGAAAAGAAGTATAAAATACATTTTTATGAAACTATAAAATCACAGTACCAAACTGCAGGGATCAAGCAATTTAGGGAGAAATAGTACAAGTGGTCATTTAGTAATAATAGTGTGTTTTTATTCATAAATGTTCAGAAAACACTGAAAGGAATCTCTTGTTGATGTTTAGGCCAAATAAAAAAAATAGTTTGGTTCCTGTTACATGCAAAAAATAAATAGGGTAGGTAGGTAGGGAATTTTGTTTTTGTAATTTATTTTAATGGATTATTAAATAAAACAGGTGAAAAAAAGGTGGGGGCGTGGAAGGTTAAAAAATAGTTTAGGGTTGGCACCAAAAATCTAGGGACGGTCAGGTAACCGGAACCAAACAATTTGTTTTATTACGCCTTAGAGAAAAAGATGATGAGGATACTGTAACATTCAACAGCAGACCTGGGATTATAAGAGACTGTAGTTAAAGCATGACATCATAACCTTCACACACATCACTATTTATTACCCTAATGGGAACACAGAATTGGGGAAATATAAATCATAATTTCCCTAGGGAATTATCATGCATTGATCTAACCGGTAATTTCATTGGGTAGGTCAGTTCACTTTGTACATTGAAAGTGCTGGTACTAAACAATACCTGGCTACAATCTAACTGCAGACCCTTGAATCATCAACTATGACTGTTCCAATTGCTAATGAGGTCACTTTGTAATGATGTCATTAGCTTTCCGGGTGTTTTTCCCAGGAAAAGAATGAAATTATCCAATCAAATTACAAATCATGCTTACTATCAGTTTACAGTTCTAAGTAATTGGCACATAGAACCGTTTATGAAAAGCAAAATAAAGTTATTCAGGCTGAGGTAATAAATAGAATAACAAATTTGCTTCCATGTATTATCAAGTTTTAAGTCTCTCATAAAATAACTTTCTTTTGTCACTCACTAAAGCTTGTAACAAATAAAATTGATTTCACTTGGGACTTAAACTTGATAATACATGGAAGAGCGTTTGATATATTTATTACAGGTTACATAAAAAGAGTCTTGACACGCCAACTTGTTTGATGCTGTATGTAATTGTTCATGTTGTCAGACGTGGGATCCAAACCAATGCCCACATTCATGTTACTATTATGAAAATGTCATCTTAAAATATGGAGCAGGATGTAGCTCAGTCAGTAGTGTGTCCACCTTTGAAGCAGTCATTCGTCGGATCAATACTTCTCAGTGGATTCATCTGCAGTTTGGGCTATTTTCCGTTCGAACCAGTGCTCCACAACTGGTTCATCAATGGCCATGGTATGTGCTGGAAAGTGCATATAAAACACCCCTTGCTGCTTATTGGAAAGAATAGCCTATGTGGCAGAAGCAGGTTTCCTCTAAAAGAAATGTGTCAAAATTACCATATGAATGACATCCAATAGTCGATGATAAGATAAAAAATCAATGTGCTACAGTGGCATCGTTAAATAAAACAAACTTAAATTTTTTCTTAAAATATGGTTGAATGCATTGATACCTGATTCTGTCCTGCTAATCAGTGGAGTGTCTTCAATTTCTTTCAGCCCCTGGGCAAGACGTTGCAGAACCTTCATGGCTCTCAGGTTAAACTTAGCAGCTTCTGCTAGAATTGGTATGGCAATCACTAAATCCACCCAGCTCTCATTACCAAGTCCCAGTCCACAGTGTGAAAGAGACTTGAGTGCTTGATCAAAGCCGCCACTCAGATGGTTGGTACACCGCCACAGATCCAGTGAATGCCACAGTGTGGGGCTCAAATCATGAACACTGCTGCTGATAGCTCCACTGCGGTTCGAGTGGCTTTCATCTCGACTCTGCTTGTCATTTAGTAATTCCTTGGTAGCCTAAAATAAATTCTGTGTGAAAACATGGAGGAAGATGACAGATTCAACTGTGTTTATCAAATGTTTATCTGCATAACTCTACTTAAGTAACTACAGTGAAACATCTTTAAACCAGACACACATGGGTCCAAGTAAAATGTCTGATTTTCATGGGTTAGATTTACACTAAATAGATATATTGGGACCAAATTGTTTGTCTAATTTAGAGGAGATTCTGGTTTAGAGAGGTTTCATTGTACTATGTAGTATATACAGTGAACTCTTTTCTAAACTGGACCCCTACTAAACCTTGACTTTACTGTTAAAAAACTAACCAATCATAATAAAACCAATATGCTACATGTATAGTATTCCAGCTACCATAGTTTTCATCCACAACCTTTCAGCCGAACCAGAGACATGTCACTGCCGATCGACCTAGAGAGTTTCATGCTGATACTACCCCACGCCATTGGGACGATGCTAAAGCAACTTGGAGACAGCTTGCGGGAGTTCAGGATTAGTCAGGGACCCAGCAATGCGACCATCTTGTTAACTTGCACGGGTAAAAAACGTCCAGTCGAAGAAGACAAGCCAAGAAGAACACCATGGGAGACGGTAACCCGCAAACTACCGAGCCCCTACAAAAAGGTGATCTCTCCACCATGTTCAAGCTCAGACCAACTTCCGTTGCCAATGCCCGCTGATAACTTCGACGTCATCTTCGGAGGACAAATCGCCCTCAAAACAATCGGAACTAGGCTAGTTTGTATAACAACGTTGGATAAAGGGACATACAGACAAGCCCTGCTATCTCCAGAGATGGACAACACAACTATCCACAGACTGCTAAAAATTCTATTCGGAACCCGTTACAAACAATTGTGGAAGATCATTCTAAAACTCACCCTAGCCAAGATGTTACCCAACTACTAGTTCCGACAACGAACCAGACATCCAGTCCTCGACGGCCGCCTTTGCCCACGGTAAATATCACAAGTTTTTTAAGATTC
>JAUTWP010233526.1:3270-14818 GCA_033042655.1 Cyathermia naticoides | reverse complement strand
AAAGAAGAGACCTCTCATACTTTTAATAAAACAGATATGGCACTGGCTACTGCGGCTACGGTAGCCATAACTTCTGAGGCAGCAATAGCAGAAGAATCTTTCGACACTGCAACCTATGCACAAGAGCTTATAGGAACTATGTTTCCACAGTATCAAACAGAACAGTCTCAAGAGATATTTCAAGAAGAAAATAATATTTCATATGAGAATGACTTACCTGAAAGTATTAACAACTATCTAGAACAGTTTAACTCTAATGATGGGTATGTTGAACAAGAGCAAGGGATGGAATTGTAGACCAAGGTAGAGTTAAAGCAAATGATAGTTATAATCAAAAATATAGTAAGGAATACATATAATGGAAAAAGAAGATAAAAAAATAGTAGAAGGTAAAATACTTAATTTTTTATACAATATACAAAATAGAAGACGTATCAATCCTATTTATGGTATTTTTACAAAAGAAGGTCTTGCATATGTTTTAGCAGGGTATTATCTTTTTGGCATAGGTGACAGTGGTGCAATAATGTTGATATTTTATATTTTAGTTGGTAGTTATATTTATAAAAATAAACTCAATTATAGATTTTATCATCATGATAGACTCTATTTTTTTCACCAGTTTACAAAATATTTAAATAATAGAAACAAAATACCAAATTACGAACCTATGGAAAAATTTATTAGTGGTAAAAAAGATTTTTAAAACTACCTTTAGTAGCTAAGATAGTTTTAAAGATAAATGTTCTATACTATCTTTTAGCTAAAATGCTTGTGAAGGCATTACAGAAAGCCACAGGTCTCACTTGAGACGGCTGGGTTGCACATTAAAATATAAAACTTATTATATCTTGGGAGATAATGATGCAACACATTTATAAATTACTTTTCTACAATATACTTTACATTTTAAGATAATAATAATAAACATCCAGTTTTAAACTGGCATATAAAATTTTTAAAATAAATTTGTATAAATTGGGGAGAGAAAACGAATGTTAAAAAACTACATTATAGCGAGTATATGCATGCTATGGATAGTAGGTTGTACAAGTAAAGATACTATACCTCCTATGCCACCTAAATCTGAAAAGACTCTAATCAAAGATAATAGAACAATTTCTGAGATGGAAGCAAAGTTAAACACTATACGTAACCCTATAAAGGGTGAAAATATTTATAAGCAAAAGAAAAATGCAAGACGTGAAGTTGATTCACTCTTAGGAGATGCAAAAAGTTATAAGCGCAAAATCTCTCGTTTTGAAAAAGCTCAAATAATTGCATTTAAAAAGGCAAAAAAAGAATATAAATATAACCTCAAAAAGCATAGAAAAAAACGTTCTAAACAAGTTGTAGTCTATAGAAAGAACAAAGAAACTTCTAAAATGGTAGATACTCATGAAACTAAACTTAAATATTATTAAATTTATCTTATTAGTTACTTTTCTTACTGAAAATATCTTTGCTGTGCCAACATGGACAGATGAGTGTATAATTGGTGGTTGTTCTGGTTGTAAATCAATTGAAACGCAAATAAAAATGAGTGCAAATAATATTGATAAGAGACATGTGACTTTAGAAAAAAAGATAGCAAAAAAGTATAAAAAAGATATTTTAGAAGCAAATATTTATAAGATAAATAAACTACAAAAAGGCTTAACAAAAAGTATTGCACGTATTAATGCTATGGAGTATCAAGCTAATATTGATAGTAAGAAACTTATTTTTTTACTTAAAAAAAATAAAGAACTTTATACAGTTCCTATTGGACTAAAATAATGAAAAAAAAATTTATATATTTAAGTATAATTTTATTACAAATTAATATTTATGCAAATAGTGAACTCAAAAAAGCTTTTTCAGAAGGGATAAAAGCCTCAATAGAAGTCATTAAATATGAAAAGTCTCAGGCACTTAAAACTATTCCTGAAGGATACTGTGTCACTGTAACTAATACAGAAAACTCTTTAAATGTATGGGAAGAAGTAAAATTAGAATCATTAGCACTTTTTCTTAAATTAAACCCTTCTCTATTGGGATCAAAAAAGAAACAAGAAGATGAAAAAAGAATTTTATGTTTAAGTATTACAAAAGAAAAAAAAGAAGCAATTGAAGCTTTAGAAAAAATAAAAAAATTATATCCTAAAATAGAAAAATATATTACCAAAGTAGAGATTTTACCAACAAAAATACTTCATAGAACTATTCCTGGTGTGGGTGAATATTTTGAAAATAAAGATAATGAAATAATGGAGTTAAAATTAAAATTATCACCAGATATTCCTCTTGATACTCATGGAATACTTTTAGGTGAATCATCAAAAATACATTATGATAATGGTTCAACTAGAGTAATTGGAACTAAGCTTAAAAATGTACTCTATATTGAGCATACTGTTTATAGTAGGATAAAAAGATGACTCTTTCTTATGTAGGAAGTATACAAGAACTACAAACCATTATGATTTTTGGTATTGGTTCATTACTTCTATATCTAGTCGTACCAGTAGCACTTTTTGCAAATGAAGTTCGTTTAGCAAAGCAATCTGATGACACTTCAGGTACTGCAGCTATTTTTAATAGTCTATTTCAAGCATTTTTTTATATTATAGCTTGGTCAATTTTTGTCAGTGTTATAGTCTTTATGGTTATAAAATTTGGTAGGGCTGATGATACTAACCCCGCGGTAGGCATAGATAGATATTGGAATATTATGTGGTTAGAACCAAATATTACTTCTCAATTAAATACTACATTTCCCGTAACTACTGGTGAAACAATTACAGAAAGAAATAAAGCAGAGCTTCTAGTCATGATTTTGACTTGGGCAAAAGCGATTGAATATTTACTTTTAGGCGTTCTTTTAGGCTTGTCAATGAAACTTACAATGTCTTTACCCTTAGTCAAGTTAAGAAGGGCTGATCACTATAAAATGACATCACAAATAGATATAGGGACACTCATGAGTACATTTATGATTGGTATCTTAGGATGGGTTGTATTTACTACTATACTAGAATTAGAAAGTATTTTACTTACATCTCTTATACAGAGTTATTCAAGTACTTCAGAGCATAGTATTAATATTTTAAATGACTTAAAAGATTTACTTAGATTAGGTATAGAAAAAATTAAATTAATTAATAAAGGATAATGATGAAAAAAAGAATAGTAATAGCCCTTGGCATATGTTGTTTAGCTACATCTTTATATGCTAAAAAAGCAGATGCAGATAAGTTTTTTTATGATAAAGGTTTTAGTGATGGTAAAACAGAAGGTATACGTATAGGCTATGAAAAAGCAAAAAAGGAAATGCTCTTAAAACTTAAAAGCCGTCTTAAAGCAATAAAAGCAATGGAAGCGGGAAAATATCTATCTAAAAAACATAAAATTACTGCACCTCAAATATATCAAGTAAAAAAACCTGATGGAAGCTTGTCTGTCTTAGTAAAAGGATGTAGACTTGAAGGAGAATTAACTCCCGAAGAAATAGTACTTTTACCTAAAGCTGAAGAATCATATATGGGAATGTCTGGTGCAAATGCAAACAGTCTTCTACCCTCTACTGTAGATACTAATAGTGCAAATAGGGGTGTAAGTGATGGAGTCTTTATGCCTGGGGTCGATGCCAATCGTTACGATAAGCCACAATTGGCAAGTAGTATGACCAATACTGTTTATAAATATCTACCAAATACAGAGTTTTATACCAAACTTTTACGTACTTCAGGCTTTCCTTATACTATTAGTAATGGTGGTGTGAACTTAAAAGTAAGATTCTCTTCAGAAAGAGAGGCTATTACCTTTCTAAGACGTTATGACCTAGAGCCTGGTAGAGACGTTAAGTAGGAAGGTGTAAATGAAAAGCAATATACGCGCTAGTAGCCAAAATAAAAATAGTTCTATCATAGCTAAAATCAATGATTTTGTCTCGCTCAATTCATTTGCACTTGTATTAATCATATTGGCTGTTTGGATACATCAAGTATATGTTGTAGGTAACACTATTGAAAGAGTAGAAAATCGACAGGCAGCTATGATAAAGTATTTAAAAGAGAATGTAAATAAGGTCTATTTTTTAAGTGCTTCGGGTATGGCTATCACTGCAACTAGAAGTGAAGTAAGCTATACAGATGAACGCTTTAAAGCATATATTGCAAATGAGATTATTAACAGTCTTCTTAGTGGTAATATCGTACTCTCCTCAAATTATAAAGTTACGTATGTTTCAGGAAATGATATACTCAAAAAAAATGATAGAATTAATGATTTTTATAAGCGTTTTGTTGCACCACATGAATCAGTGTTATCCGTATTTACTAGAGCTTTACATCGTGCTGTGGTAGATGGACGATATCCTGAATATATCAACACTATGAGTCATAAATATACAAATTATACTATAGTAAAACCCAATGAGAAGAATGGGTATAAGCAAGTTATTCATGGAGGATTGGCAGTTAATGTTTTAGTAAAATCATGGATACGTGAACTAAAGCAGTGGGATACAAGAGAAGTGACTTTAAATATTCCATTTAAACTCTACATTGATGTAGAAAAATATGCAAATATAGGTAATCCATTTGGCATACACTTTACTAGCATTAAAGTACCTGTACTCCAAAAACCTACAGCTACTCAAGTTTCAGAAGGGAAAAGATAATGAAAATTTTTATTCTCCTATGTCTATTATTGAGTGATGCATTTAGTGTAGCAAAATGTTATAACAATACAGAATCTGTAACTACAACCTTAGAGAATGAGACAACAACGATGTTAAGCCAACAAGAAAACATTCTTGTACAGGTAATAGACAACTATAAGGAGGGTCTTAAGAAGAAAAGGGAAATGATGCAGGCACTAAGAAAAACAGTTGCAGAAATAGAGTACTTAATGAAAGAAAACCAAGTACTCAGAAAAGAGATGATTCAATATTGGGATGATGTTATACCATTACATTCCGTAATGAAATCAAATTAAAATAAAAGGATGAAAATGAAAAAATTACTTTTACTTAGCGTATTGTTAACACCAATTATAGGTAATGCTGCTGGAGGGTTAACCGAAGGAATAGATATGGTAGGAAAGACAGGTACTTTATTTGGTACCATTATTGTAGTTGTGGCTGTATCTTTGTGGCTTTTGCCTATCGCTTTTGCAGGATTGGTTTATACAGGTCAAAAGAAAAAAGCAGAGCAAATGCATGAAGATGTAGGACTCAAAGCTGCTATTTTGGCACTATTGGCAGGAGTACTAGGTGCTGCAATGGCATTTTATATCGTAGGAACTATTGGTATATATTCTAACCCTGATACTTCAGATATTGATAATGCAAAATTAGAAGAGGGGAATAAATATCTTTTAAGAGCAATTATTGGTAAGGGTGTTAAGAATATTAAATAGTCAAATCTTATTTGATGGTATTTTGAAGAGATTCAACTCTCATAAATTTTAATAGAAAACTAAAAAGGATAGAAATGAAAAAATTATATTTACTTAGTCTGTTATCACCAATAGCTTCAATAGCTGGAGATGGTGGTTTAGATGATGGTATAGACATGGTAGCTCAGACAGGTAGTTTATTTGGTACAATTATTGTAGTGGTGGTAGTATCTTTATGGTTACTACCTATCGCTTTTGCAGGATTGGTTTATACGGGACAAAAGAAAAAAGCAGAGCAAATGCATGAAGAGGTAGGACTCAAAGCGGCTATACTTGCACTACTTGCTGGAGTCTTGGGTGCAGCAATGGCATTTTATGTTGTAGGGACTATTGGAATGTATTCAGGTTCAGATTCGATTGATTCATTAAAAAAAGGAAACCAGCATCTTATGTCGGCAGTTATCGGTTCAGGTGTTACAAAAATTAATGCTGCTGATTCAAATAAAACAAAGAAGTAATTATTTTACAATCTACACACTAGGTGTGTAGATGATAAAGTCATTATGATGATAGACAATAAAGGAAAGCTGTGTTTAGTAAAATTTTAAAATATCTGCCTAAAAAAGATAGTAATAATAAAAGTAATATTACAAGTAAAGAAAACTCTAAGAATGGAGAGTTATCTACATCTAAAATACCTGTTAAAAATAAAGGGTGGAATAGTGCCGATATGCTATTTTTGGGTGGTTTAGTATTACTTATAGGTGGTGGATTATGGTTTGCCCTTAGTTCTACTAAAGATAGCGAAGTAATAGAAAATAAACATACAGAAAATACAACAGCAATAAAGATTCAAAAAGAAGCCAAGAGTAATGCTACTATATCAGATAGATCTAAAGTCATTAAAATACTAAAGAACACTATAGAACCATCTAAAAAATCAAAATTTACACAATCAAAAGAAAAAAATGCCCCTTTTATCTATCAAAATAATGTAGATTTTTCTACAAATACTCTCGTGCCACCTCCTGAAGATTATGAAAAAAACAATAATGCACTTGCTAAAAAAATAAGTACCCCTAAAAAACAAATCAAACAAAAAATAGAAACTAAAGAAACTACTAAAAACAATACCATATCAAAATCAAAAAACAACACTGTAGTCAATAGTAGCTATGTTTGTACTATTGAGGATGAATACCAAGATATGCTAGGTAAAGAGATTATCTATTATACAAAAGATACACATACATATATACCTATATATAAAAGTAACAATTGGGATGAGTCTGGGGTATTGGTAAAGAAAAGATTACTAGCTATTCAAGTAGATGTTAATGCACATATGGTAGAAATTGACAAAGGGCAATGGATACCTGCTTTAGAATTTATGACTTGTATTTTAGTACAAGAGGATGAAAGATGAACATACCACTACCTAAAGCAGTAAAAGCTACTTTTACACTTATAGATAGAGTGGTAAAAGATATTATTCTACGTCGCATTGATGATAGATATATCATAGGTGTTGATAGTGCGTTTAGTATTACTGGATTTTCACAAGAAAATTCTTGTATTTATTTACGCCCTAATAAAAAATTTCCTCTTTATGGAGTTTCTCTATCAAGTGGGAGTAATTTACCTACACAAATTAGTTATTTTGAGCGACTTGTAGAAACCTATGGTGCAAATGAAGATTCGCGTATTTTTTGTTTTTATACTAAATCACCATTTCGTATGGATGGGGTAGATGAAAATTTTTGTACAAAACAAGATTTTTATATTTTCTCTCACTCTAAAACACTACTATTAGAAATTGCACAATTTTATGAAACTGATTTACTAGAGCCACAAGAAATGTTTCGTGCTTTTTTAGATATAGGTCTAAATATGAACTATTACAATGATGTAGACACTTTAGAACTTAAATCATATTTAGAAGTTTTAGAACTCCCTATCGATAGAATGGCTTATCTATTTCGCGTTTTGTTTGCTGAAGGTGTCTATGGAGCTACAACCACTTCACCTATAGGTGGAAAATCCATGAAAGTTTATCAAGGTGTTGGTACTAATGGATTTTTCCCACCAAAAAAGCCTGATATGATACGTGCTATGGAAGCAGATTGGAAGGGCTATCTTAATTTTTCTTTAGAACTTAATACCCAAAAAGTACGCTGGGAAATTAAACAACGTACACAATATGTTGCTAAAATTGAACTCGATAAAGAAGTAAAAGAGGGACATAGATTCATCGAAGAAGAATTTGAAAAGAATCCTTCACACTTCCTACTTATGAACTGTGTGCTAGTTACAGATACACCCTCGACAATACAAGATATATCAGAAGCACTTAATATCAATTTTATAGAAAAAAAACTTTTTGCGAAAGATATCATCTATAATACAACTATTAGAGAAAGAGATATTGGTTTTGACTTTATCATTGCAACTTCTGATGCAAAGAAATTTATTACCCAACTTCACAGAACACACAATCCAGAGCTCATACGTCCTGCTGAGATATGTGGACGTGACGTAGCTGGAAACTATACACAATTTAGTTTTTATGAGTCTGCTGTTCCTCATGCAGCCGTTATAGCAAAGTCAAGGTCTGGTAAAACTGTCTATGTTTTAGGACTTATTGCACAAGCTTTACGTACTAAAATTATAGCTGACCCAAATTATATGGAAGATAGTCGTGATATTTTAGAAAACAGCCCAGTAATCATCACAGATGTTCAGCGTCTAGGCAAAGATGTGGGTATTGTTCAATTTGATATAGGATATTCTGGTCTTAAATGGATAACACAATTAAAAAAATATACCCCAAAACAAGTTAATATTTACACAGATAATTTGAATAAACTTCGATTTGGTTTAACTGATGTCAATACATTTGAAGAAGCAGGTAGAATTTTTGTTGATAAAACAGATGCACTTTTTATGGTTAAAACTATTTCCTCATTATTTGAGCTTAATGGACAAAAGCCACTTACTACACATGAATCCCAAGCTATAATTGATGTGCTCGCCGAGCTTTTTGCTGATAAGAGTTATAAGGGATTAACTTTCAAAGAACTAAAAGAATTAGGTGGGTATGAAGATCTTTTAGGTGAATTAAAAGAGCTTTTAGGTGAGTTAGATGACTACAGTGCAACCACAGAAGTTGATTTACCTGAACATTATGCCTTTTGCCAAGTACCTCTACTATCAGATATAATAAGGGTATTGAAAATTCGTGCTAAAGCACAGCGTATAGAACAAGAGGAGCGTGATATTTATGCTTCTGCTGCACTTAAACTAAAACCTATCTCAGAAGACCCTTTTTTTGGGTATTACAATAGAACAAACTTACCAAATTTAGACTACTTCTATATGGAGCTTGAATCTTTAAAAAAATTAGGCGATAATGTATTTATTCCTATCTATATAATGGTATTTCAACAGCAATATAGAAAAGATATTGCCAAAGCACAAGAGGCGAAAAATAGAAATACACCTACTATTGAAAAGATATATATTATGGAGGAAGCACATAATCTCTTTAAAATACCTTCTTTAGCATCTTTTTTCGGTGAAGTGGTAAGAGAGGCTGCAAGATATGGTATTGTTTTTGTCTTTATTACTCAAAATGCTGAAGATATACCACAAGAGGTACTACTAAACTTGGGGAATCGTATTTTAATGCCTGCACCAGGAGTCGATAGAGAAAATCAAGTAGCACAACTCTCTTATTTTTGGCAAACAGATGATGAAAGTAGTAAAGAAAGCAAAGAAGTAAATACAGACTTTTTCAAACAGTATTCTCAAAGATTTTCTGCCGTTATTAAAAATGCTAATGGGGTGTTTACTCTTGCTCAACGTATGACCAAAGAACAAATTTGGCTCTTTAACTCAGATGCAGTAGGAAAGAAATTATGATTTTTCTAAAAAAGGAGAATAAATGAATCAACTACTTTATATGCTAATAACATTTTACTTATTACTATCATCAGTAATAATAGCTGGAGACAATGCTGAAGCTCTACCTATGGATGAGAAGATTTTTAAATATAATCTTGGTAATTATTGTTTAGATAAATCATATACATCTGCCATAGGAAAAAAGAAACCAGCAATAACTACAGAAAGAAATAATGATTTAGATTATTCTTCATGTGTAGATGTAGCATGTTGTTGTATAGATGAAATAAAAGCTTTATTTAAAGAAAAAACAAAAAAAATGACACATGAGCGTGTAAACCCAGCTGTAGATAAATTAATAGAAGCCTTACGAAACCAACGTATGGCATCAGATGACAAGATAAAAGAGTTAATACATCTAAAATATATCAATACTCTCTATTCTTTTTATGATGAAGATGGTAAAACACGAACAAGTGATACATTTACAATGCCTGATGAAGATGGGTGTATATCTACAATAACTTTCAATAAAACAGATCAAAACCGTAAAGGGGTATATCGAGAAGGTATTCTCAAGGAAATTTTATCAATGTTAAATGCATGGGAACAGAGTGCTGATATGATTACAGAAAAAAATATGCTAAAGTTGGTGAACTAAATGAATTTGCAAAAAAAAGTTATTTATTTTTTATTTTTTTATTTAGCAAGTTTAAATTTAAATGCTGGAATAACTACACCCGGTATCTGTTTGGTTTTACCCCCTTACTGTGCTTCTTCTCCTTGTGATATTGGTTTAACTTGTGTTATGCAAAAACAAAAAAGAAGTCTAAAAGCACGATTGGATGATCTGATTCATACTATTGAAGAAAATACTAAACAAACTAAACATCAAACAAAACTTATTGAAAAAGAAGTACTCGCATATAGACGTTTATTAGAGCGAATAAAAAAAGAAAATCTCTCTCTAAAAGAGGGGGTTTTTCTTTCCAAAAAAATTAGAGATAATGAATCATTGAGTCAAAATATAGATACATTAGAAAAAGGAAAATAATGAAAAAATTACATAAAAAAATTGTATATTTACTATTGATAGTACTGATGCAAAATTTTGCTTATGGAGAAATAACTTCAACAAAAGAAGCTGAAGCATATTTAGATAAAACGCGAAAAATAACTGGAGACATCACAGAAAATGCAGGTACCGGTAAAAAAATAGATGATAGGAGAGGCGGTTATTTTGATAATTATATGGATACCGTAATATGGAATGATACAGTGAAGAAAAAAACTGATAATATTGCTCAAAAACAAGTAGTTGGAGTTGGAGAAGAATCAATTGTATTAGATACACCTGTGGAAAACTTAAAAGCAATATGGGATGCTGAAGAGGCAAAACTAGCCGCTCAAAAAGCCAAAGAAAATAATAAAAGTAAGGAAGCACCTATTATTTTTGCTGGAGGGTACTGTATGCTGGAAGAAAGATTATCTATCTCTAAATTTAATGAATATGGTAAACTCGATTGTCTTCTAGATTTTGGGGAAGGTCAATATAAGAGAGCGGAAGTTTTTGCCTCTTTTTATCCTGATTACAAAAGAGAGATGGTTTTGGCATTACCTATGTATATGACATTTGAAGATGACAGCAGAGCAAGTTTTTCAGGTATTGTCCTCAAAGCTAATAAAACATCTATGAACTTAGCAGGTTGGGTCGATAACAGACGTATTCAAAAAATGTTAGGAGAAGGTCTACTTATGACAAATGAAATTATTTATAATTATGCAAATAGTTATATGACTGCTCTAATACAATCTAAAACAAGAGAAGAATTAGTATATCCAAATGAAGGTAATGGTACAAATGCTGGTAATTATTATGGATATTATCCCTATCCTAGCAAAGTTACAAATGTTGCACCTCCAGAGGCTAGAGATTATATTATTACTGCAGGAATACAAATATTATCAAATATTTTTTCGATTACTGGAAAAGATTATTTGTATTCTAAAAATCCTCTTTTTGCAGTCTACCCACAAAAAGTTTATGTTGAAGGTATGGTATCATTTGATAAAAAAGGTCTTGCACAAAGATTTGGTCAAGTATCCCAAAATAATGCAAATAAAGCAAATCAAAATAATCAAGCATGGGAATCTGAACGAAACAGCGTTATACAAAGATATAAAAATACAAGTACAAGCAATTCTATAGGTGGTATACGTTGATTTACTTTAAAAAAAATATAAAATTAATTACTAGGAGAAA
>JAUTWP010233415.1:0-14822 GCA_033042655.1 Cyathermia naticoides | reverse complement strand
CTGAATATTCCAAGTGGATGTATTCAATGGAGCTAAAACTCACAGTGGTGTTCTAAAAGATTCTAAAGGAATTCTTCAAGATGCAGGTACTTTCAGAAATGCAGGTCTTGTTGTTGGAGCAATAGCATATATGCTAATGGCTAACAAATTTAGATTTACTAGAACTTTTAAAGGATTAAACAAAGTTCAAATCATTACAACTATATTAGTAGCAGCAGTTGCTGGATTCATGCTTGGATTCGGTGCTCGTGTTGCTGATGGATGTAATGCCGGTCAACTTGCAACAGGTGTAATGACATTCTCATTATCATCATGACTATTTGCAGTTGGTATGGTATTAGGTGGAGTTGGTGGAGTATTCGCCATGAAACTTATTAGCAAGAAAACAGGTATTTAATAATATCTTTTAAAAAGAGCTTCGGCTCTTTTTTTCTTTTCCATTTATAATACTTTTATGAGTAAAAAGAAAACAAAACATAAAAGAGTATTTACTACTCAATTAATACTAGAGTGTCCTTCTTGTAAAGCAGAGACACAGATAGTTAAAAGAGACGGAGATCGTTTCCTTATATGTTCTAAGTGTAAGAGAGAGTTTGGTCAGTTAGCCCCAAGTAAGGGTGTAACAATAAATAATAAAAGAAAATTCTAAATAAAAAAATGGTGATCATAATAGGAATCGAACCTATGACCCCTTCCTTAGGAGGGAAGTGCTCTATCCAACTGAGCTACATGACCATCATAATTAAATTATAAAAGAAAAGATAGGATGACCTATCTTTTTATTTACTTCTTAATTACTAAGTGAGTACCTTCAACATGAAGCGCTGCAGTTCTTCATACACCTTTATTAGGAGCATAAGAATTTAATTTAAACTTACTTAAATCTACTTCAGTCCCTTTTGAATTGTATGCATATAACTTAAACCCTTCTGCAGGAATAGCTGTGAACTTTTCTTCACTTGATGATACTGGTATAGCTAGCTTGTGTGCTTGAGTCTTAGCTAATAGTTCATCTTTATATCCGAATAGCCCTTTGAATGATTTAACATTAATTGTTTTGATTTCTTTACCTGTTGAATCTTTAAGAACAAGTTTAGATATTTCATCTCCAAAGTCCGCTAAAGTCAATCCTGATACAGGCATTCCTGCATTGTTATATTCAACAGTTATACCTATACTCTTTTGTCCATATCCCATTACTTCTTTTAATCACCCATTAAAGATACCTTTAATATGTGTATTATCTTTACCACCATTTCCAAAAATTGAATCTTTGGCATGGAACTTCATAGTTGCATATGAAGTTAAAAATGCTGGTTGAGTGAAAGAATTACCAGAATTAACTTTAACTGAGAATGCATTTGTCATTCCTTTAGTTGTTCCGGACATCATGTTTAATACTCTTGTTGCAATTTCGCTGCTTCCAAATGGATATCTAAAATCTCCAAAAATCTGAGGATTGTATGCATTCTTATGCTCTGGATAATCTTCTGGTCAGTTAGTTTTATCAACTTTTACGAATTGCATTGAATAGCTACTTGCGTCTGCAATTAATTTAGCAATTTTCCCCTTACCATTATTAGTTAATACGTGTCTTACAGCAAGGTCTAAACCATCTTGTCTAAAGAAATTATGGTAATCTCACAATGTTTCATGGTGTCCATATTCATGATCAACTAATGATGTTATAGAATATATATTTTCTAAAGTAGAAGATTGGCCATTATTATTTAATGCAACTTGAACCCCTAAATCTCCACCTAACGAAGCGGGCGCACTTGATTTTAATATTTGAATGCCCTTTTCTAAATGAGTTATAGCAGGTCCAATGTTTATTGTACTTGCTATAGCTTTAGCTTGTTCTGCAGCCATTGCTTCATCCTTGTATACATTTCCAGAACCTATTAATGATTTCTCAATTTTTATTTTGAATAATCCATTATCATAAACTTTCATTGTTCTTGGTGCTGAAGAGATATCTTTAAGATATCCTTTAATGCTTTGATCAGCCGTCTCTTCTGAAACTGTGAAAGTTTCATAAGCCTTTCTTTTTGCATCATATTCAGTTGGTGATTCAACGAGTTTTGACATATCGCTGCCAGATGCTGGGTTGTAGTTTGATAATGGAGGTTGGTTGACAGAACCACCAGCTTTGACCCCACCATCAACACTATCCTTCTTATCATCTCCAAATCCTCCACATGAAACTACAGCTACAACTGGTAATACAGTTGCTCCTACAGTTCCAAGTGCTAACATTGTTTTCTTTTTCATTTGTTCCTTCTTTCTTATTAACTTTATTATAAATTAAAATTAGTTTAAGTCATCACAATGTATAATTTAAAAAAGGATGTGAGAATGAAAATACTTGATGGAAGAAAACTATCTGCAACTAAAACAATAGAGTTAACTAAAGTAGTTAACGATCTTTCTACTGCTCCTAAGATGACTATTGTTCAAGTTGGAGATAACGCCGCATCAAATAAGTATGTTCAGTTTAAATTAGAAAAAGCATGAAAGATAGGAATAGATGCTAAAGCATTAAAGATTGAAGAAACAATTATGGAAGAACACTTAGAAGCAATTATTCTTGAAGAGTTAAAAGAAACAGATGGATTAATTATTCAATTACCATTGCCTAAACATATTAATAAACAAAAGATGTTAGATCTTGTTCCATTCAAACAAGATATAGATGGTCTTGCAACTGGTAATAATATAATTACTCCAGCAACTCCAAGAGGAATCATTTCATTACTAAAAGAAAATGATATTAAACTTAAAGGAGTTAAGGCTGCTGTAGTAGGACAATCTAACTTAGTTGGTAAACCAGTATCTATTCTTTTGGAAAAAGAAGGTGCTATTGTTTCTAGATACGACTTATCTACTGGTATTAAAGGAACCAAAGAAGCTGATGTATTAGTAGTTGCTGCAGGTGAAATGAATTTAATTAAAAAAGAAAACATTAAACCAGGAGTTACTATTATTGATGTTGGTATTAATACATTTAATAATGGAAAGATAACAGGTGATGTTGATAGAGAAAGTATTGGAGATATTCCTTTTGCTATATCACCTGTTCCTGGAGGGGTTGGTCCTATGACTATTATTTCCCTTCTTGAAAATCTAATAGATACAATTAAACATAAATAGCAATCTAAGTGTTAGTTTGCTATAATTAATGTATGACTAATAGACAAGAAGATTTTCTTAAAAAAATAATTGAACTTTATATTGAAACTGGTGTTCCAGTTTCATCTCAAGCATTAATAAAAAAATATGATCTTAAGTATTCATCAGCAACAGTTAGAGCTGAAATGAATTATCTTGAAAAGTCTGACTTTTTAGAAAAAGCTCATACTTCATCTGGAAGAATACCCTCAACATTTGGTTTTAAATATTTTGTTAATAACCTTTCAGAGAGAGATGATTCTTTCCTTGAAGATAAAATTAAAGATATATTTGCTAAAAGAAGGATGTCAATTGATTTAACTCTAGATAAAGCGGCAGAAGCAATATCTGAAATGGCAGGATTAACTTTAGTTACTTCAAGTCATGAAACAGATGAGTTACTTAAATCAATTCAACTAACACCTATTAGTAAAGAGATTGCAACTATTGTTTTAGTTACTTCTACAGGTAGAGTTGAATCTAAATTATTTGAAATGAATGAGTTAGTTAAGATTGATGATCTAAGAGTAGCAATAAGACTTTTTAAAGAAAGACTTATAGATACTCCATTAAGAGAACTATCAGCAAGAATAGAAGCTTTAGAACCAATTCTTGCAAAGACTGTTAAGAATTACGAAGCTCTTATACAAACGTTTATGAATAAGATATTCGATTTCCATAATAAGATTACTAATAAGGTTTATGGTGGTAATGAACTTATTAGTAATGAAGGAATTAAAAGAAAAGATCTTGCTCAGCTTGTTGATCTTATGGAATCTAATTCAATTTGAACTTCTATCGAAGGGAAACTTGATGAAGATGAAACTATTAAAATAGATATACGTCCAAACAACACTTCAATAATGTCTAAGAAAGTTGTTGGAAGTGGAATCTCTAAAGAGATATCTATTGTTGGATCTAATAGAATGAACTATTCTAAAGCTAAACAAGCTATAAAGATACTAGAGGAAATAATTAAAGGGAACAACGGAGAGTAGTTCCTTTTCTTATATAATTTAAAAATGTTAAAAGATCAAAGAAGTTTTTGAAATTGAAGAGGAAATGAAATGAGTTTTGTTCATTGACCAAACTATGTTGCTGTAGTTTTTGGTTTCGTTTTAATAATAATGATATTTATATTTAAGAATAAAATAAAAGATAGATTTAATAGAGGTGGGAAGTTTTTATACATTTTTAAATCTGATATGGCAATGTGACAAACAATTGGGATTGTTGGATTAATAATATTAGGGGCTAGAACTATATTGATATGAGTATACTCATACACGTTGTATTGAGAAGGTCTTGGACTTCATATGTGTAGATCTATAATTACTATTTTATTTTTATTTATGGCCTTTAGGAAGATTGAACTAGTTAAATATATATCTACACTTGCAATAATAGGATTTGTATTAGGTCTTTGATTTAATGGATTGCATTCTGATTTGGTGAGTGATGCAAGAGATGCTAATGGGTTCCCAGTAAACTTTAAACCATTAAATCACAATATAACTTCAGTTAAAGATATGTATAACGTTAATGAATGAACACATAATGGTTCAATACATGTAGCGACATTAAGAGAAAAATTAATGTTATCAGATGGAGACAAGTTCCTTAATTTAGGTCCTGATAACTATTTCTACTATGATGCTTTCCTAGCTCATTACACAATTCTTTTATTCCCAATTTTCATTTGAACAGCTTATTCATTTAAGATGACTACAGTTCAATTCCATAGAATGCAAGTTGGTATTGTTACATTCGTAATAGTTATTTGAACAGTTAATGTATTAACTAATTATTCATCAGATCCACATTGAAGAAGTAACTATTGATACTTTGGAATGGATGCTAATAATGAACAAAGCGATACATGAGGAGCGTTTAATGCTTGACCTCAGAATCTATTTACATATCTATCAGCTGGTCTGTTCACAACTTTTGTTTTTCAATATGTATATGTATTCCAAGACAAAATTGTTTTACAAAAGAATCTTAAGTTTATAAAACTAATTCCATCTAAGAACTGAGAAATGTTTAAATCAGGTTATTCAAAAGGATTTAAACATCTAGTTAAAGAAATCTTTACACCTAACAAGAATGCTTTATAATTCATCAATGAGAGAAATGATTACATCAACAGTTAATAAGAAAATAAAAGACGCCTATAGATTGCTCAAGAAGAAGCATAGAAAAGATATGGGTCTTTTCATTATTGAAGGAGACCATCTTGTAGAAGAAGCTACTAAAGCAGGTATCGTACAAGAGATCTTTACTTCTAATGAAAAGAAGGATGGAACACTAGTTGCTCCTCATATTATTAAGAAACTAACTGATTCAGTTTCTCCTCAAGATATAGTCGCAGTATGTAAAATAATGGAAGTTAAATCTTTAGGTAAAAAAGTTATTGCTCTTGATATGGTTCAAGATCCTGGTAATGTTGGAACTATCATTAGAACAGCAAGAGCATTTGGGTTCACAGATGTTATTGTTCATGGGAGTGATATATATTCACCCAAATCATTAAGGTCTTCACAAGGTTCTTTGTTTGGTATTAATGTTATACAAACAAAGGATATAAGTGAATACTTCAATGATTATCAAATAATAGGGGCATTACTAGACCATAATGCAAAGCATTATCAAAAGATAGAACTTAAAGATAAATTCATTTTAGTTCTTGGTAATGAAGGTAAAGGTATTTCAAGTGGTATAATTAATAAACTAAATGAAAAAGTATATATTCCAATAAACTTTGAATCATTAAATGTTGCATCTGCTGGAGCTATATTAATGAATGAGTATGGAAAGAAATAGGAGATAGATATGGATAGAAAATTATTTGCATTCGATTTAGATGGAACATTGTTATCAGATTCTAAAAATGGAATCATTCACGAAAATACAATGGAAATGATAAATCGTATTAAAAAAGAAGGACACATCATTTGTGTTCTTACAGGTAGACCTTGAAAAGCTACAGAAGAAATATATAAGAAACTAGAACTTAATACAATAGTTGCCAACTATAATGGTGGGCATATACATAATCCTACAGATTATGAATATCTTCCAACTGTTGAGCGTATTGAACCTTCAATTGCTATGAGAATTGCTCAAACTAAAGAACTTAAGAAGATAGCAAAGAATATTGCAATCGAGACTTCAAGTGGTTTATTCTTAATGAATAATGTTAAGGATTACTTCACAACAACATTTATTCAAGGAATTGATGAAGAAAAAATAATTTCTCCAATTGCTTGACAAAAACTTTATGATAAACCTTCTGGAGTTCTAATTGAAGTCAAGGAAAAGTTTGCTAAAGACATTGACGAGATCAAAACATATTTCTCAGGAAGATTTGGAGATCTAGTTGAATTCTCATATTGAGATACTGGAAAAGGGAATAATCCAATATTAGAATTTACTAATAATAAGGCAAGGAAAGATATAGCTCTTATCAAAATGGCTAGGCATTATAAAATCGACATGAAGAATGTTATTGCATTCGGAGACGGGTTCAATGATGTTCCTATGCTTAAGATAGCAGGAGTTGGAGTTGCAATGGCAAATGCATCTAGTGCAGTTAAGACATATGCTAATGTTATTTCTAAACATACTAACAAAGAAGGTGGGGTTGGGAAGTTTATTAAATGATACTTGGAAAAAGGTCACGAGAGAGTTGATGAAACAATCTATAACTTTAAAACTTTGAAAACAACAACTATTGAAGAAGAGGACTAAAAACCTCTTTTTATATCTAAAATTTGGTAAAAATAGCACTAAATGGTATAATTTAAAAATGAAAAAAGCACAAGTAAAAAAGACTAATAAGCAAAAAGTTGAAGATACTAATCTTTTTGGTAGACCTAAGAAAAAAAGAATGTCAAAGAGAATTGCCAAGGCTCCTTTAACAGCTGTGAGAACTTTCAAGAAGAACTATGAAGCAGTTGCGTATGCACCAAAGCACGTTAGTATATTATTCAGAATTTTTATAATAACTCTTGCAGCGTTGATAGTAACGTTTGCTCTTGACTTCTTTATTCACCCAGCAAAACTATACTCAGGTGGTTTACGTGGAATTCAACAGATCATTTTGTATGCTGTTCCATTTGTTCATAATCACCAATGATTAGGATATGTAATATTCTTCTCAATGAATGTCCCTCTTGCTTACTTTGGATTCAGATATATAGGGGTTAAATTTACTCTATTAACACTTTACTTCATTATCATACAATCACTATTCTCATTTATTATGGAATTAGATGAAGTTCATAAGAATATTGAAGTATTCCCAATACCTCAAGTTAACTCTACAATTAAATATGATATGGGTAATGGACAAACTATTAACCACCTTGTTACACTTTCAGAGTTTAGAAATAATACAGATAGATATCTTGCTGGAATTATCGGTGCATTTATCTATGGTATTGGTATTGCTCTTACATTTGTTGCTGGAGCTTCATCAGGTGGAACTAAATTTATTGTTGCATGAATAAATAAGAAATTTGGATTATCACTTGGTAAGGTAGGAATCTATATAGCAATATTTGTTGTTACATTGGGTATATCTGTCAATTCAATTGCACTTGGGGGAATGAATATTATCCAAGCGTTCTTATCAGTTAAGCTATTTGCTACTGCTGTGTTCATTACTATTCAGAACATGTTTATTAATGTCATCGCTCCAAGAACTAAAAGAACAAAAATTGAGATTCAAACTTCACAAGCTGCTAAAGTTAAAAAGATTATTCTTGGAACTATCTTGAGTACAAGAACATGATACTCATACAAAATCCGTAAGAATGAAAATAAGCAATTCTCAAGTGTCTTTATTCTAATCGTAGATAAACGTGAGGCTGCATTCGTATTAAGAAGACTTCATAGGGAAATACCAAAAGCGTATATAACTGCTTATGATGTTACACTTAAAACTAAGAGTTTCCAAACAAGAAATATAGATTAATGAACTTAGTTCATTTTTTTCTTTATAATTTTAGTAATGGTAAAGGCCCATTTCAAAAAAACGCAAGGAGAAATATGACACCACATATAGCAGCAAAAAAAGGTACTATTGCTAAAACAGTACTAATGCCAGGGGATCCATTAAGAGCAAAGTTTATCGCAGAAACTTTCTTAAAGGATGCTAAAAGAGTAAACACAGTTAGAAATATGTTTATGTATACAGGAACATACAATGGTAAAGAAATTACTGTTGCAGGTTCAGGAATGGGACAACCATCAATAGGAATCTATTCATACGAATTATTCGAATTCTATGATGTTGATAATATTATCAGAATCGGTTCAGCAGGAGCATATACAGCAGATCTTAAACTATATGATACAGTTCTTGCAACAAGTGCTTATTCAGATTCAACAGCATTTGCAAGATTAGTTCTTGGTAAGAAAGAAAATATTGCTTATCCATCAGCTACTCTAAACGATGAAATTAGAAAACAAGCTAAAAAGTTAAAAATAAATTTAACAGAAGGACAAGTTCATTCATCAGATGTTTTCTATAGTTCAAGACCGTTAGAAGAAACTATTTCTGAAACAGAATCAATTTGTGTAGAAATGGAATCTGCTGCATTATTCTTCAATGCCGAAAGAACAGGTAAGAATGCTGCATGTTTATTAACAATTTCAGATAACTTAATTACTAAAGAAGAAACAACTTCACAGGAAAGACAAACAGCTTTTGAAGATATGATGAAAGTTGCATTAGAATTGGCATAGCCAATTTTTTCTTTATAATTAATTCATGAGAAAAAATGATGGATGAATGAATGCACTTGTTGCAATGTTATTAATTGTATTTCCAATGTTAGTTGGTTTCTATTTTCTTTTGCCTGATTGAACTGATAGATGAGTAATATCATATGGATTAATGTGAGCAGTTGCAGTTGCGTTTGTGGTTTATGTTGCATTGCTATCATTCGTATTCATTTGATTTAAGTTCTTAACTATTGATTCATTAGCTTTCAATATTCCAATAACAATTGTTATGTTAGGGATATTCCTGACACCTAATATGGTTTTATGAGGTAGAGGTTTAATTGTTCTATTATTAATAATGACTGCTATTCCTGCAAATATGTTAGTTACAAGAATTAAAGATGAAATAATTTATAGAAATAAAAAGAGTGCTAGTTAGCATTCTTTTTTACTTCTTTAATGAAACCTTCAAATAATGGATGAGGTTTTAATGGTTGAGCATTGAACTCTGGATGTGATTGAACTCCTAAGAAGAACTTCTTATCTTTCATTTCACATACATCAGCAAGATTGTTTTTAGAATCATGTCCTGAGAACTTGAACTCTTTATCTTCTAATGACTCCATCATATCAGGAGCGACTTCAAATCTATGTCTATGTCTTTCTGATGATGTATCTGAGTTGTATAACTTAGATACTAATGAATCTTTTGTATGTTTAGTAGTTGAAGCACCAAGTCTAAGTGTTCCACCTAACTTGTCAGTTTCAGACTTGCCTCTAATAATATCAATTACAAATGTTCCTTTGTCTGATACTTCAGAAGACGTTGCATCTTTGATGCCTTGTCTTTGAGCTTGATCTACTACCATTGCTTGGAAACCATAACAAATACCAAATGTAGGAATGTTTTGATCTCTTGTAAAAGAGGCAGTTACAACTTTACCATCAAATCCTCTTTTACCGAATCCAGGAAGTATTACTACTCCATCTGTTCCTTTAAGTTTAGCTTCAATGTTTTGTTTAGTTATATTATCTGATTGTATTCAATCTAATTTAAGTGCAACTTTGTTTCACATTGCTGATATCTTAAGTGCTTCAATTATTGATTTGTAAGCATCTTCGAATTCAACATACTTACCAACCATTGATATCTTTAATGTTTTTTCTTTCTTAGCATCTATTAAAGATACAAAGTTGTTTCATTCTTTTAAATCACTTGGTCTATCTTTCATTCCAAAGTGTGCAAGTACTTTCTCAGCCATCTTATGTTTTTCAAAGTGAGAAGGTACTTTATGTATATCATCAACATTAGGTACTGGAATACAATGAGATTCTTCAATCATAGTTTTAATAGCAATCTTAGTTACTATTTCATCTGTTATTGTTTTATTAGCTCTTAATAAAACCATATCAGGTCTAACACCCATTGATTGTAGTAATGAGATTGATTGTTGTGAAGGTTTAGATTTAAACTCTTTAGATGCTTCAAGGTAAGGAATATATGTTGCATGTAAGAACATTGTATTTCCTGCATGTTCTCTAGCAAATTGAGATATTGCATAGTAGAACGGTTGAGATTCTATATCTCCAACAGTTCCTCCTATTTCAGTTATTACAAAATCAGCTTTTGATTTATCACCTGCATTTTGAATGATATGCATTATCTTATTAGTAACATGAGGAACTACTTGAACTGTCTTACCTTCAAACTTTCCTTCTCTTTCTTCATTAAGAAGTTCGAAAAGTATTTTACCTTGAGTATAGTTACTTTCCTTTGTAAACTTTTCTCCTATGAATCTTTCATAGTGACCAAGATCTAAATCTGTCTCAGCTCCATCTTCAGTTACAAATACTTCTCCATGTTGGTAAGGACTCATTGTTCCTGGATCAGTATTGTAATAAGGATCTAGTTTTTGTACGAATATTTTAAATCCTTTTGCTTTTAATAATCTACCAAGGGAAGCAGCTGATACACCTTTTCCAAGTCCAGAAAGAACACCACCAGTTACAAATATGAATTTTGTATTACTCATAATGACCTCTTCCTTATGAATATATTTTATCATATTTGTTTATAATAATTGTAGAGTCTTCGGGAGGTGTGTTATTCATCACCGGTGGTCAAGTCCACGAGCGCAAGCTGATCCTGATAGTTGCAGGAACCGACGGTTATAGTCCGGAAGAGAGAAGATGGAGACTCAAAAGGAGTCTTTTTATATGCACTATAGTCGGTTAAATTTTAAAATAGCACTTACAGGAATGCTATTAGGAGCAGCTATGCTCTTTCAATATCTGTCACAATTTATGCCATTAGTTCCAGGACTAATGGATATAAATTTATCATTCATATTTATAGTTCCAATCTTTTTCTTAGCTGATTATAAGTTTGGAATGATTGCACTATTAATAAGAATGGTTCTAGGTCCTGCAATACAAAGAGGTTATTCATCTCCTGAGATGATAGGACACTTTGTATTGTTTATAACATCTTTAATATTTATTCATTTATTACTATTAGCTAGGAAGCTTAAAGTTATAAAGAATAAATATGCGATGTATATAAGTATTGGAAGTATTGTAATTTTGACCAGTTTAATAATGACTATATTAAACGGTGTCTTATTTGTTCCTCTATACATGTGATCATTTGGATATGGGTTCTCATATCAAATAAGTTCATGAGGAGGAGTTCAAAATTATTGAGCTGTAGTGTTTGCAGTATTCACTACAGGTAATTTAATAAACCTTTCTATTTCTTCATTTGTACTTATAGGTATTCTTAGGGTTAAGAAGACACATTTAGCAAAATAACCATTAGAGTGCTAAAATGTATATAACTATGCTATAATTAATAAAGAAAAGAGGGATTATGAAATTACCAATACTACCAACAAGAGGAATAATTGTATTTCCAGGTCATTCAACAACTATGGAGGTTGGAAGAAAGATATCTCTTAATGCAGTAGATATATCTGTTATCCAACATGAATCTAAAATAGTTGTTCTATCTCAAAGAGATATGATGGAGCATGAATTAACTAAAAGTGATCAACTATATACTGTTGGGACATTAGTATCTATCAACGTTGATAATAATAACGAACAATCAAAAACAGTGACTGTTTTAGGTATTGATAGAGTTGAAGTAACTAATATGACTTTTAATAATGGTCATTTAATTGAGGGTGATGTTAAGGTTCTTAAATCTAAAGATACATCAACTAAAGAAGAAGCTGAGTTTATACAACAAGTATCAACTAAGCTTAATAGTGTAATGGCTGAGATGACTAATATGCCTAAGAACGTATTGTCATCTCTTGCAACAGGTATAAGTGCAACAGACTTAGCGGATGTTATTGGTCACTATCTTCCTTTGAAGTTTACTCAAAAGCAAGTGTTGTTAGAAACTCTTGATACTAATAAGAGATTAGGACAAGTTAATACATATCTATTAGAGCAAAGTCATGGAGCTCAAATTGAGAAAGAGATTGATACTCAAGTTAGAGATCAACTGGATGATCAGCAAAGAGAGTTCTTATTAAGAGAAAAGATGAAAGCTATTAAAGAAGAATTAGGAGAAATGTCTTCTAAGGATTCAGATGTTGATAAATGAAGAGAAGCCCTTAAAGAAAAAAGATTCCCTAAAGAAGTAGTTGAAATCACTTTATTAGAAATTAAGAGATTTGAAAGTATGCCTTCTATATCAGCTGAAGCACACGTTTCAAAAGGATACATTGATTGAATAATTAAACTTCCTTGAAATACATTCTCTAAAGATAATGAAGATTTAACTAAAGCTAAAAAGATTCTTGACTCACATCACTTCGGACTTAAGAAAGTTAAAGAAAGAATCATTGAGCATTTAGCTGTTAAGATAAATACTAAATCAACTTCTTCTCCTATTCTTACATTAGTAGGTCCTCCAGGGGTTGGTAAAACTTCTCTAGGTAAATCAATTGCTGAAGCAGTAGATAGAGAATTCATTAAAGTTTCATTAGGTGGAGTTAGAGACGAAGCAGAGATTAGAGGTCACAGAAGAACTTACGTTGGAGCACTTCCAGGTAAGATCATCCAAGCCATTAATAAAGCAAAGACTTCTAATCCAATCATCTTATTAGATGAGATTGATAAAATGGCTTCTGATTATAGAGGAGACCCAACAGCAGCAATGCTTGAGGTTCTTGATCCGCAACAAAACAAAAACTTCCAAGATCATTACTTAGAACTTGAATATGATCTTTCACAAGTTATGTTTGTTGCAACAGCTAACTACTATGATCAAATACCTGGACCATTGAAAGATAGAGTTGAAACAATCTTTATTAGTCAATATACATCTGAAGAGAAAATCTCTATTGCTAGAGAATATCTAGTTCCAAGAGTATTAAAAGATAATGGACTTAAAAAATCTGAGTTCAAAATCTCTGATTCAGTTATTGAATATGTAATTAATAAATATACTCAAGAAGCTGGAGTTCGTGGACTTCAAAGAGTTATTTCTAAAATGGCACGTAAGATTGTTCTTAAGAAAATCGAAGGTGAGATTAAAGGTCAATTTGTAGTTACTGAAGAGAAAGCTAAAGAACTATTAGGTAATAAACAAATTCATAAAGAAATACTTAAGGGTAAAGCTGAGGTTGGTCTTGTTAACGGAATGTACTATTCTGAAGTTGGTGGAGGAGTATTACCTATAGAGGTAACTACCTACCCTTCTAAGAATGGTGAGATTAAACTTACAGGTTCAATTAAAGATGTTATGAAAGAATCATTAAGTATTGCAGTTGGTTACTTAAGAACTAATTCTAAGAAGTTCGGTATTGATTTCGATTGAGAAAAGAATACAATCCAAATCCATGTACCTGAAGGTGCTACTCCTAAAGATGGACCTTCTGCCGGAACTGCATTTACAACAGCTCTATTATCAGCTCTTACAAATAAACCAGTAGAGAAAACAATTGCTCTTACAGGTGAAATAACACTAAGAGGTAACGTTCTTCCAATTGGCGGACTTAAAGAAAAAACTCTTGGGGCTGTAGAGGCTGGAGTTAAAACAATCTTTATACCTAAAGTTAATGAAAGAGATATAGAAGATCTTTCTAAAAAGGTTAAAGATAATGCCAAAATAATAATTGTTAATACATATGATGATATATATAAACAAGTGTTCAAATAAAAAACTTACTATCAAGTAAGTTTTATTTTCTATTTCTTTGTTCTTTTAACATTTTTATATGATCTTCGTTTCGAGCTGTAATTTTACTTTCAATCAATTCGAATTCCATATCTGATTTACGAGCGCATTTACGAGTAACACCTGATTTAATCTTTTGGATCTTTCTTTCACGTCTAGCAAGTACTTCAAAGTCATTTTTAGGGTCGTATGATTTGTTAAGCTTAATAAGAGTTATATTGTGTACTAGAATCATTGTACCGATTAGAACTCACATACCAGCTATAACTAAGAACATTTTTCAAAGTTCACTAACTCATGTATGACCTGAAAGTGTATCTGTTGCATTTGGATAAAGAGTTTTATCAACATGTATTAATGAGTCATGCATCTGAGTGATGTTGTATGGATCATGTCATATACCTGTAAGTAGAATGTAGTATGAGAAATAAACGATTGGATATATCATTCCTTTAAGGATGAATGCTTCTTTAAGAACTGAAGCTTTCTTATCTTTAATAACAAACACAAATGAATAAGTTATTAGGAATATTGGAATAAAGGCATGAACAAGTATTGTTACAATCATTTCAAGAACTCTTAGTTGAGTATTGAATGCACTATCAAAGTCTTTGAACATTCCTATTCAGAATACAATACCAACGATTGAATCATAGATTGTAAGAAGTGTTAATGTTCTTTGAGTCATAATTCATTTTAATCATCTTGGAAGTGTATCTTCATATCTAAA
>JAUTWP010233304.1:0-14826 GCA_033042655.1 Cyathermia naticoides | reverse complement strand
CGTCCGTGAGATAGGAGGAATACTGTCTGTGTGAATAAAAATAATTATAAATAAATTATTTACACAATAGTCTTTTTTCTGTTAAGCTTTAGAAAATTTATTACTTTATTGCAATTAACATTCCTTGTCATGTCATAGTGTTTAATGTCTAATGACTCTGGTCAGTCTGTTATAGCAGATGCCTCTCCTGGGTGCAGTTTATGGTTTTATCCATCCACTGTGTCCGGGACATTCCATTGCATCTAAGGGTATAAACAGAGCGTAAAAGAAGAAACTGTTTATAACATATGTATTAAATCTTACTTTGTCCACATAATGGAGGATTCTCTAATATCTTCTGACCATATCTGTAAGCAGAAATAATATGTGTTATTAAACATCACAAATACGTCACACTAAATAAAATAACACACGTTTACAATGGAAATACATTATTGTACTACAGATTATTTTGTAACTTAAATCAAATTAACAGCATAATAAAACACGAAATTATCAATGTTTTAGTTACCTTTCTTTGTAACACTACACATTTTATACCTGTGAGTTTTCTTTCTCCTCATACTCTTGAGAAAGTCTGTATTATACAGAAAAAAGTTTGAGTTTTAACACTTTTTTTTAACTTTTTAATACCATTTAAAAAAAAACAATTTAAAAACAACAACTCTGTGAATGAAGGACACATACTAACAGATTAGCTGCATGCGCGATTCCATGTGGTGGAGAACCTGGTGAAATTGTAAATAATTTTGGGAACATTTGTGGTACTTAGGCTTGTCATGTACTGACATTGACATTGCTTTTATAAATATGGTAAATAAAAGTATTTAAAAAAAGTTTTACCCTCGCACACCAATCGCCAACGCTGAGGAAGTTCTTAGGGAAATGTGGATTGCGTTGTAAGGAATACACTGGACCAATATGACCTGTATAATTAGCTACAATTTTCTCTCCGGGTGTCTTCGCTTTCCGATTACATGACATGATGGATCCTTGCTCTGTGCCTACCATAAATTTTGTTGGCTGAAAATAAATGTAAGAAAACATTATTATAATACCCTTATGTGAGGTAAAAACAAATATGTAGAACAGATAATCTATGGTTATTTTGCTATTATTTTAGCATTCTTTGTGAATTATAAAAATTGATTATGACAATAATCACAGTAGACCTACAGAATAAGCTGCGATAGCCCTGCAATACGGTAAAGTTTGTTTTGTTTAATGACGCCACTGTAGCAAATTGTTTTTTTTAATCTTATCAACGGCTATTGGACGTCATTTATATGGTAATTTTTACACATTTTAGAGGAAACATGCTGACACCACATATGCTACTCTTTTTGATAAGCAGCAAGGGATTTGTATATGCTCTTTTCCATACACAGGACAGCACATACCACAGCCTTTGTTGAACCAGTTGTGGAGCACTGGTTGGAATGGAAAATAGCCCAAACTGTAGATGGGTCCACTGAGAAGGATCGACCCCATGACCGTCCGCTTCAAAGGGGGGCATGCTAACGACTGAGCTACATCCTGCTCCTCCCTGCAATACAGGTGCTGATAAGTGAACTCCGGGTGAATATAGTCAGTGGCTTTTAAAATACAAATTATATTAATTTATTCTTTCAATCATGCCATTGAAATGCTGAACACATCTTTCATATTTAATGATTTACTTTATTCTTGAATTAACAAAGTATAATTTATTTTATACAGTAAAGAACAAAATAATATTAAAATTTAAAGTGTCCCATGGAAACCAAAAATGCTCCAAGAATAATAATAATAGAAACACATTAAATATCTTTAAAATAATCTTTACCACATTGCAGATGACTGTGATTTTAAATGATGAAATGAAAAGAATACCATTAAACATAGTTTGTGTGTGAATGACTACAAACCTGTGTCGTTGTCAAAATACATTTATTATCTCATGTTTGATGCAAACATTATGGATGATAAAATAGTAATCAACATAATAAGTGCAGAATGCTGTAAAACTTTCATATGAGTTTTAATACATTTTATGAATAAGTGCTTAAAAATTAATATAAAAATGTTATTTTAATGATAAAAAATGTAAAAGATAGATTTCATTTTGAATATAAGAGTTTATAAAAAATATATAAAAACACAATATTAATAAGTGTAATATTGTGTTTATTACCAGCACACAATCATTCATGTTTATAAAAGGTAAACATGAAAATCAGTTCCCATCTAAAGTATGAAATGATTAGGATGACTCCAACTTACATTAAGTGATGATCAAAGTAAAAAAATACAATTCATGACAGCAACGGTCAAATATTAAAAATAAACAAATGACCTAGAACTACATCAATGTGTATAAGCAGTGTTAATTGTTTTCAGATATAAAGGTGATTTGAACAAGCTGATTACATGCAATCAGTGTACATGCATAGCCATGTCAATTCAAATCATGTATATTTTAAACAGTGATGTCGTAACTTTTCTAATTCTTAATGTGTCGGTGAAACAGATCAAAGGTGAAAAAAAGAATTTTGATATTGAATAAAATGTGACGTCCCTAACAAACTGGTGAACGTTTTGTGTACAGTTATCTTACCCGAATATTAAGTATTTTCAGATCCTCCAAATACTTTAATAAGCAGTATAGGATAAACAATATTGCAATATAAAATTTATATAATCTATCAACAATCAATGAGTGAGTGAATATTAAGTTTAACGTCGCTGCGAGAATCTTTCACCCATTTGCGATGATTAAACATTTATTAATTTAATGATATTATGATATTAAAACAAATTAAAAATGTAGCATGAAAAGCATGCAAAAAATATATTTAAAATTAAGAACATAAATGTTTTCACCATTAACATTTGTTGTGAATGTTGACAGTCAAAGAATGGTACATTTACTTTAAATAAGAAACATGTCATTATCATGAGTACTTGCATTACATTTGATATTGTGATTTGATATTGTGATAAACCACTGGAACCCAATGACAGAAATTTAGACATCTCAACAGGAATTTAGATAACTCAACAGTCCTTCAAACCAGTGTAAGCTTTAATTTACTACATGCCAGAATTTCTACTATTCCATTACTATAAAGCACAGTATAATACTGCTGTCATACAAACCACTTTAAATGACTATTCAATAAAACCAATATGGAAAATGAAACATTTATTAGGAAGGTCTGTCAGAAGAAGAAGGTCATCATTTGGACAGGTTGTTATATTTTTTAACTGTAAGAAATCTGAATAACCTTTGTTGCAGACTCGTAATTTCTACTCACATGACACAAATAAATTCCAGTTGTCAAATGATAATCACCAGTGGCGGATCTAGGGGGTGGGGGGTGGCACCTGCCCCCCTAAATTTTGTGATTTTATCTATTTTTTTACATTGTAAATATTTTCGATAACATTTGGGCCCCTAGGCTTGTCATTGGGTGTCCCCCTAAATGGAATTTCTGGATCCGCCACTGCTCACCACACAATGAGTAACTCACCATTGTGGATTCATACTCCAGACAGTACGCTCCCTGTGCTTTATTGATGTCTTGTTTTTTGTCTAAATACAGTTTCTCTGTGGGTTCTCCAAGCTTGCGGATGTCCCACCACAAAACCTGTCCATCCGTGGAAGCAGAGAAACATTCCGTGCCAGTCTTTGACTGAATCCAGATTGCCTTGTATGCCGGATCACGATGACTCTGTTCTATGGGTGTCATCTCCACTGGCTGAGATCCCTTACGTGTGTCCCAGTATGCTGTAAACACATCATCTTATTAATAGATCTATAAAACATCATCTTATTAATAAATAGATCTATAAAACACATCATCTTATTAATAAATAGATCTATGAAACAATATTATTAAAGCTGCAGTCTCTGGAATATTTAAAATATTTAATCATTTAAAATAGATGTTCAGACCGTTCCCGGTCTTTTGCATGCCTTAATTGTAAGTTTTGTTTTTATTTCATTTGTATTAATCTAGATCATATCATTGGTGAACTAAGGAAACCTCGGATCTGCAATTTGCATATTTTTCAGGAGACAAAAACGTTTTGTTAAAAACTGATTGAATGGCTCTTAAGTACTAAGAGTGTGGTAAATACGTGGTTTTCATAAACCAGAAAAATAGACATTTTCTTCTTTCCATTGGCTGGGCATATAGGAGGTTTTCACAGCACAATAATAATAATAATAATAGATTTCTGCTTCTAATGGAATAAAACCTGAAAATTGCCAAAATTGCAGACACAAAGTTTTCTTAGTTCACTGACGATATGCAAGTACAGTAGTTGCAGTGTGTTAAGACAGATACATCTTAGAAGAGGATACCTTATTGATTGCAACAATGTGATAACTACATGTATATAGGTAATAAAGCAAGTGCTTACCAATCTGCCCATTGTAACAACCACCAAGCAGAACATGAGAATCTTTAGGGTTGTACTCCAGACAAACTAGAGGTGATACTGGTTTCAAGGTCATTTCTGGTTTGTTAGGATTCTCTGCAAACAAAATCAAACAGTTTATGCGTAAACCATCACATTTGTACAGTTCACTCCACTTAACTGCATAACTGATAATAGTGTATTCTCCTCCTGTCCCGGATGCGATGGATGGATAAAACCATAAACTGCCCCTGCGAGAGGCGTCTGCTATAACAGTCTGGCTCTAAATGTAGACGTTAAACAACTTGACCTGACCAGTGTATTCTGGTTATTTGTATATTACTGGATAGCATAGAACCATTTCAATACAAATTCATATTTTTTTATGATAAACCTTAGTTAAATGTGTAAGAAATATATTTTCTTTACAACTCTTGATATTCATCCAATTTGATTTTGAAATCATTGATATTTAAATTAATGTTTATTAAGTTTTTCAAATTGTTTATTTTAAAAATTAATATTAATGTTGGGCACAATAGGTGGTTTAAATAGTTCAAATAGATATGTGATTGTAACTGTTAAAATTAAATATTTTGAAATTTTTTGAATCTCTGATCTGCATTAGTGATGAGACAGCTGAAATAGTTTGTTTTTGTATACTCACCAACATCCCATATGTACGAGTCCATCACAGTGTCTGGTGAAGAACCCTGGAATTCCAGGTTACAGTAGGCTACAGCGACTTTACGTGGACCATCAGGAAACCAAGATATGTGTGTGGCTGTTCGCTTGATCTCATTTGGATCTCTGTATAATGAAAGAATAGTCATAATAAAGCAAAAAAGGTTTGTTTCGTTTAACGATGCCACTATTTTTATCTTATCAGCGGCTATTGGATGTCATACATATGGACATTTCGATACATTTTTTTTTTTAGAGGAAATGCGCTGCCACCACATAGGCTACTCTTAAATAAGCAGCAAGGGATCTTTTATAAGCACTTTCCCACAGACAGGAGACGACATACCACAGCCTTTGATGAACCAGTTGTGGAGCAGTTTGAAACGGAAAATAGCCCAAACTGCAGCTGGGTCCACTGATAAGGATTGATCCGACAACCAACTGTTTCAAAGGTGGGCACGCTACCCATTGAGCTAAATCCCACTCCATATATATATTCATAATAAACATGTTCTCTCTCTATATATTTTTTTTAACTGCAAGCTTGTGTGTTTGCATATATAATATATTTAAAATAAATGTCTGATTTGTTTAGCAGCAGATTATAATATCATTAGAATGGTAATAATTTGCAATCTAAAATTATAGTTTTATAAAGAGGAGAAAAAGTATGTAATAAATAACAGTAATAAATAACAATACCTGAATACATTGATTGTTTTGGCTGATGGACTTTCATCCACTTGGTCTATGTCCACATCCTCAAAATATTCCTCATAGATGTCGATAGCATTGTTTTGTCTAATGCAGTGCTCCATAACCTATCATAAAACCAATGAGAAACCATCAAACAGAAATCCTGAGTAAAATAGCTCAACTATATAATATACAAGCCACTATCAAAATATGTTTTTTTAGAGCTTTATTATTTAAACTTTATTAAATATTTTTGTATTATTGTTTCATCTAAATGATAAGCCCATACCCAATTAATGGCATGCAAAATTGTGCAATTAATTAATAATTAATATACATCCTTCATTATATTATATTAGATACAAACATAACACACATATACCATTATTCTAATAAGCATTTCATATTACTGAAAATCCAAACAATACAATATTACTAACACTGCCCAGCTGTTGTATTGTTGAAATGTACATTTCATCCTTTTCAACTTTCTTTCTGTATCTCGTGACCTGTTCCACTTCACTTGGATTGACGTCTTTTGGCCACCCTCCCTCTGTGTGATTAATACCACGAGAACCAGTTTCAAACCTCTCTGTGTTCACCTAAAACAATATAACTTGTACGTACAACATCAATAAAATATATACAATAGTTAATTTAAAAAGATATTAGTTGATTCTATATAACTACCGATAGTCGAAAAAAAATATAGCTACAAATTCCACTTATTTACATATAATATTATTAGAAAACACTGCAATTCTGTGAATTATAATTATATTTTGAAAAATAAAATAAAATCATCCAGATACAATTACATGTATTTGGAGTAAAAAACTGAAAAAAAAAATGTTTACCATGTATGCATCTTATCATCTACATTTCCAGACTTTTCAATCAATAAATTTAACATAGTATTTCATCCAGTTTTTACAGCAATATTAAATATGATATTGTGATAAACCATGACAGATTAAAAACATGAACACTGTTGACAGTTTAACATGTCCATGCAACAATAGGAATCACAATCTATATGTATTAACTACAAGTTGATGTCATCCATCATACACAATAAATACACTTGCTTTATTTTCACATTACCAATGTTAGGTAGTATACATTAATCCAGTATACACAATCTTATACTTAACACAGACAACAATATTTCATGAATAATTAATAATACGGTACCTCGTGTTCGGACATTTCCTGGACACATTGTATGGCTGTGTCTACTGGATTTTTCTCCACAAAGTTTTCTAACAGAGACGGATCGGGTATAATGTCAACATGAAGCTCAGCGGCTCTGTCGGAGAAGTTACATTGTCGCCCAAACTCATTCCGCTTCTTTGTATAGACGTAGACAATCTCCATGTTTCTGTCTCACTAATAAGCCTATAGGGAAAAAAATGAATTTCATCATTTTTATAACAGTAAGGTAGTACCGGGTAGTCATTTTAAAGACCTGAGCATAATTAAATTAAACAAAATCTATATTGTTCATAAAATATTTTATTGGAAGCCATGATGATCAGGTACATTCTAAATTCTTTTATACACCCTAAAATAAAAATAAAACCATACACTTCTATATTAAATGTGCCAATATCGCAATCAGCATATCTGAAAATTAAGTTAAGAGTGTGGTTATTTTAATGTGATTAAACATATGTATGTGTTGCTAAATAATTATTTTGGACAGTTGAGCATGCATTATCACTATGACCAATGTGTACCTAACTGTGAAAGTCAAGCCTCTGAATCAGCCGTAGTTAATATTTTAAATTTATTACCTATGAGGAACAGCATAACAAGGGTCATATTTATTGTACGATTTCCCATGTATGTCATAACAAAATTGTATGTCCTCTTATCAAATTTGTTTAAAGATTGACTAGCATAACAGTACATGCATATTATACCGTAAAAAAACTAAAAAAAATTGACTGGCTGTCGTAAGAGTACATAAATATGATGTCACTTTTGAATGGGTTGAGATCAGCTGGTTTTCATGACGTCATTGTACAACAAAAACACTCTGTCGACATTGAAACATTAGTTTGTAAAGATTGATTGGATTGTTTATTTAGTTAGGGAATTCTACCGTAATAAACTGATTACATTCGTGTCCAGAACTGACGATATTTACGACACTCATGCCTAAATTATTATATTTCCCTTGCTTTGGAAATATGATACTGTAGACCATGAAATTAATGCGTCCCTAAATTAATGCATCCCTAAATTAATGCGAGTTGCAGTGGGTAGACTAAAATGCAACCTGAAATTAATGCGAGTGGCTCGCCCTTCAAAATATTACTTTTCATAACACACTGCAAGCGTCACACTTATCTGGCAACTTGCTAGACTATTATTGTCTGTGTTGACGATGATGTATTGTGCTCCAAATCTTTATTTGTTTTGTTTTAATACAGGCATGTGATTCTTCTGCTTTTTAATTCTGATCTTTGAGTAAATAAAAAATCAATTTTGCACTTCCACAAAACCATTTTCTTAATGACTGTTTGCTTACTTGCAGGCACAGCATCACACGCTATATACGACTAGTAATTAGTCAACGATATAGCAGCACATTTGTTTATCTAGTGTTTTTGCTACGTTAATTTTAAACAACACTTTTTTTCATGCGTTAATCAATATAGAAATAAATGCGTCACATATTAATGCGAACAGCATGGACTCATATTTTTTAGTTAATATTATGATTGCATTATTTTCATGATCTACAGTAATCTAGGCACTTGTGTCATAAACATCGTCTGTCACGGACATGAATATAGTATTCTCTATTAATGATATCACACTGAATGACTGATTGCATTTTTAGTTCTACCCAACCAGCTAAGCTAAAGCTTTATGAAGCTAACCTCAAAGAGATCTCAAGGTCTTCAATATAAAACTATTCATCCATAACACCTTGATCCACACCATTATATGATAACTAATATTCATAATATTTATAATGTTCTTATCTAGGACTAGGTAGTAAGAACATACATACCAATTTATTGGAATCAAAATAGGAAAACGTCAACAAACTCTGAAACTTTCAATGATTTTAAATTTACAAAACAAAAAAAGTCAAGGAAAAAAACTGCGCCTTAACATTCACCACGAAAATATCAAATAAGAAATATAACGGCACTGTAAAATGAAATGACAAACCAGTCTTCTTCAAATTATGTGCACAAAAGATGATACTTACAGTCTTCGGTCTTAAATTTTTCAGATGTCGAATTTCTTGGCGTGATCTGTATCCAATAGCAACTAACAGGTGCGCATGGGCTCACTTGCTAATGGTCATTTCCTACTTCCGGTTCAATCCATAATAAACTCGGATGATTATGATGCTTTTTAACTTAAACTAAGTATACACAATGGCTTTGTCAGCGGTCGAAAATTTACAGCACCAAGCACGGTATAAATTTAATAGTCCCACCAGCAATTTAATCAGTATATATATTTGATTTCACAAAACTTGACCAAGTTGGCAAGTTTGGTAATGAAAACCTGACCGGACGACTGACAACTCTAATCTTAAAAACGCGGATTATTATTTTAATTTTTTGTGTGTGTTTAAATTTAAAGTTGTAATTATTTTTAAAATTTAATTAAAGCAACCTAAATTAAGGTAGGTTTTTCTCTTGGTACAGTACCAAGAGAAAGTCCTGCTTTAAATTAAGGGGGTAACATCTAAAAATTAAAAAATTTCACAATTCTTTTTGCAAAAAGTTCAATTTTTTTCATTTCTGTTTTAGGTTAGGATTAGGGATAGTTATAAATAAAAAATTTCAACCAGATTATCCGAAGCCATGCTAAACTCACATTCGACAATGATCGATTCATTCCGTAAGGATCCGTTGCCTGGCTGTGCAATTTAAAAGTATTAACATACATGATTAAATGCATGATCTAGTGGTAGGACTCACACTCTTGGTCCCGATGGCATGGGTTCAAATCCCATTAGCATTACATAGTTTGTAGTGTTTTTAAACTAAGTGATAATAGAACTTGTAAATAAGGCTTATAACAATTGACAGTACCGGGAGAAAGTCCTTCCATTATGTTATTTTTGAAAACAGTAGTCTGTCAGAATTTTGGTAAAGTTTCTTTTGGGGGTCAGTATAGTATGATTTTAACTTGAAATACTTTGAAAGAACTAATTTTTCAGAAACGCATCACAAGAGGACATAGACAAGTTGTGTCAGAACATACTTGATACGTTCCACTCAACAGAGAAAACACCTGAGTGTCTGCGCTATCTCCGCTCACTGTTCTTCATCTTACAGGCATCCGATGAAGAGCCATGGTAGCTAAAATATTTTATTCATTTTCATTAGCAGAGGTCAGGTTAGGTTCGAAAGTTTTAACAAGACTACATGCACTGAAAGTTTGGGCTTTTCTACCTAGTTCACCCCGTAATGTTTTGAAAGGATTCATCCTCAAATCCCAGTGATTGAGAAATAGATTTTGACCAGTAGCATTCATTTGAAGCTTAAATGCACTTAGAATTTATACCATCAGTAGACCCATTTTGTTTCCTGTCTTATTCACGTGACCACACAAAAAATAAAAATAAATAAAAGACAGCATTTGATGACTGCATAATTGAGGGTAAGACATTAAAAAAAATAAAAAAATTAATTGACAATTGTAATACTAGTATATATTTTGGTTGAAAGTTTTGAATGATATGTTATATCTTTAATATCTATGTACTGAATGATTTATTTTTTACTGTAAAATAAATATATATACCTAATTTTTCAGCTTACCTCAAGAATTGCTTGTTGCTATGGTTACAGCAGTTGGAGCCACCTGGGATCGACAGAATACCAGGCAGTGTTCTCTTTGCCAGCAAATAATTTCTGAATTATTACCAAGTAAAAACTTTATCTCCCTGTCAGATGAGACGAAACCAGTGAATAAAAACCATCTCTCAATTTGTTTAATACAGGTCAGTTGAAGTAATCATATCTTTTGAAGCTACATTTTTATCCTGAAATAAAAGAGTTAATAGATGATATAAAGTCTGAATGTGTTTAAATTGTTAAACTTCAGCCTAAAGTCTTCAGTCAAAAATGATATTTGCGGCATCAAATGGACAATGACACCCACAAATTGAAAAACTCTATGGTTATCTCCTAATAATAGCTTCGAAATAAACAATGGATTGGGATTTTATTAATCAAACATTCCTTTCTTTTTTTGTAAATATATACTACACTTATTGTTCAACAATCACTTTATGTTTCTTTAATTAAAGATGTTTGTCATTGTGGTTTGCTTATGTTTTTTATTTTATTTTATAGGGTCATAGGTCAAGATGTCTAGAAAAGTCGTTTAACACAGCAGTAAGGTTAGTTTCATATTTACTGATGCTTTACTGATCTAGATGATTATCTGACAAATATACTCAAGCATTGTGAAAATGCAACAGTTCACTTCCAACATTTGAAATAAGCATTTGTCCAAAGAGTTTCTTTTATTTAAGCGGAGCGGGACATAGCTCAATCGGTAGCGTGTCTGCCTGTGAAGCGGTCGGTCATTGGATCGATCCTTCAGTGGACCTATCTGCAGTTTGGGTTATTTTTCAATCCAACCAGTGATCCACATCTGGTTCATCAAAGCGTAGTATGAGCTGTCCTGTTTGTGGGAAAGTGTATATAAAAGACCCCTTGCTGCTTATCGAAAAAAAGAAAATTAAAAAATGAAGGCATCTGCTATCAACTTGACTTGACTTAGCTATCGAAAAGAGTAGCCTTAATGGCATCAGCAGGTTTCCTCTAAAAGAAATGTGTCAAATTTACCATATGTTTGATGTCCAATAGCCGATAATAAGATAAAAATTGATGTGGATAGTGGCATAATTAAATTATAATTTTTTACTTTTATTTAATCACATCATTGGATATTAGACATCAAACATATTCGCTCATCCTGACAAGTGACCGTCTGCTTAGCCAACCACAATGTACATCAATGGTTATCTGCCTGCCACTAATTTCTATTATTTCTATAAATGAAAATATTAGTAGACAGATTTCTAGATGACTAATGAAAAATGTGTTATCTGTATGATTTTGTTTTGTGTTAAAGGTGGGTGAGCTCTCAGGGTTTTGACTTTATCATGTTGATATTTATCTGTATGTTTTTGGTTTTTGTTGTGTGTTAAAGGTGGGTTAGCTTTCAGGGTTTTGACTTTATCATGTTGATATTTATCTGTATGTTTTTGGTTTTTGTTGTGTGTTAAAGGTGGGTGAGCTCTCAGGGTTTTGACTTTATCATGTTGATATTTATCTGTATGATTTTTTTGTGTGTTAAAGGTGGGTTTAGCTCTCAGTGTTTTGACTTTATCATGTTGATATTTATCTGTATGTTTTTGTTTTGTGTTAAAGGTGGATCAGCTCTCAGAGTTTTGACTTTATCATGTTGATATTTATCTGTATGTTTTTGTTTTGTGATAAAGGTGGATCAGCTATCAGAGTTTTGACTTTATCATGTTGATATTTATCTGTATGTTTTTGTTTTGTGATAAACGTGGAACAGCTATCAGAGTTTTGACTTTATCATGTTGATATTTATCTGTATGTTTTTGTTTTATGTTAAAGGTGGATCAGCTCTCAGGGATTTGACTTTGATAGTCAGAAGAAAGCATTCTCATTTCTTGTTGCCGTGGTTATGCTACATAGGGATATTGTAGCTGAAGGTAGGACATATATAGATTTATGGTGAAGTTCAAACTATTAAATTAACATTTTATTTACTTTACCAATTGTACTTTATTAGCCAAAAATTCGAACAGACTTTTGCAAATTATTCTTAAGTGTTACTACTTTTTTGTGGTCAGTTACTAGCATGTCACCTGTGAAGTGGTTGGTCATTGGATCAATCCTTCTCAGTGGATTGATTTGCAGTTTGGGCTATTTGTCATTCCAACCAGTGGTTCATCGAAGGCTGTGGTATGTACTGTCCTGTATGAGAGAAAGTACATATAAAAGACCCCTTTGCTGCTTATCAGAAATAGTAGCCTTGTAGCAGCAGCGGGTTTTCTCTAAAGAAATGTGTCACAATGGCCATATGTTTGACATCCAATAGCCGATGATGAAATAAAATTCAATGTGCTCTAGTGGCGTCGTTAAAACTAATTTTACTTTTACTTTTTAGTGTCTTTTTTACTTTTAAAATAGCATTACTTACATTTTCTGTCAAAGCCTGATTCTCATAAAATCATTAATGCTACAATATCTTTGAATATTTTAAATATTTAATTATTTAGAATGGGTATCCCAAGTTTAGTTTTTTTTAAAGTTGTCTATAGGCAGTAAACTATGTGTTGGCTGATATGCAAGATATACAAAGTTATTAAAACTACAGTTGTATTTGGATGTAATGGAGCTGGAATCCATGTCTCTAATGGTTTTTCCTTTCATGTAGATTGTGTGAGAGATACCAGTAACCAGGTTTCAAAATGGCTGATGAATGCAAGTCTGCAGCAGGCACCTAACCCCTACACTCTGAATCCATTCCGTAAAGACAAGAGCAACACAGTGACCGAGATCGATGGAACTCCAAGCAGAAATTTCTTTACCTTACTCAATATTGGTGAGAATACCAGCACACAGGTGGTATACCAGCAACACACGGAACTACACAAATTGTGATTTTTTTTTTGAGACTCCATGCTACCATTACTTGGAAATTCTGGATTTAAAAAATCTTTGTAGATTTAATCTGATGACACCACCATACATATTGGATACAGTATTTTCTAGTTTATTAAAGTGTGGATTTTATATAAAAAAATCCTGAATATAAAAATAGAAAAATAACTGGTTAAATTGTAAATCAAACCAAAAATGTAATTTGTTTGAACTTTCAACACTTTATATAAAAAATTGTTTATAATAAATAATTTATTGACAATTTTAATGTTTTCTGTTCATTTTCTCTTTTTTTAATATTTCAGTTACACTTTTGTTTTTATATAAAATGTTGTATTAGAAAAGTCCATTAAGCAAATGCAGTAAACCTCTCTAAACTGGACACCCATGGGACCAAGAAAAATGTCCCGTTTTCTGAGATTTCTGGTTTTTAGAGGTTAGATTTACACTAAATGGACACATTGGGACCAAATTGTTTGTCCAATTTTGACAGGATTCCAGTTTAGAGGGGTTCTTGTTTAGACAGGGTCCACTATATTTGACTTTTACATGATATGAATTTTGTTTCAGGTCAGTACTACACAGAGGACCAGTTTCTGAATATCTACAGTTTCTCATTGGTGTACAAATGGCTGTACTATGCACAACAAGCACTCTCACAGACTAACAGTGCTTCCAGTTCATCTCAAGTTGCCATGGTTACCCAAGTCTTTGAGACATTGGTTACCAAGACGATAGACTATTGCTTTCGCATCTTTGACCAGTGTGAAAGAAGTATGCTTATTTTAAATTTGTTAAAATATTGAATCTATGTGTCTGCTTAGGTTTCCTATTGCTTGAATTTTGAAAATACACATTTTTTATTGTCAAATTATTGAAGTATTCAGAATAAATTGACATAGAATTCTTACAGAAAATTAGATTTTTTTTAATGGAGATAACAAGACTAATGTATAGGTTGTATTTTATTTTTTATTTTCTAAAAAACATGTTTAGTGGACTTGAAATGTAGCTGAAAAAGAATTTAGTTGTTTTTATTTAAATAATAACATGTCAATGGAGATATACATATTGTGCCAATAATAAAGGTATATCATGGAATATATTTATTCAAATTATTTATTTTAATTAACAAAAATGCTAATAAATTTTTATTTTTCATTTATTTATTTTTTCAGAACCAAAGATAGCTTCTGATAGTGAATTACAAACAGCAGTGAGTATCTATCATGTGTTTTATTACCAGATACAGCCACTGTTTCTTATCTGCCATTTTGTGACAAAAAATAAAAAAAGTTTGTTTTGTTTAACTACGCCACTGGAACACATTGATTTTATCATCATCGGTTATTGG
>JAUTWP010233193.1:2597-14828 GCA_033042655.1 Cyathermia naticoides | reverse complement strand
ACCACTGGTTGGAACGGAAAATAGCCCAAACTGTAGCTGGGTCCACTGAGAAGGATCGATCCGACGACAGACTGCTTTCAAGGCGGGCATGCTATCGACTGAGCTACATCCCGCTCCCTTTTCGAACAGTGTTTGCTCGATACTGTCAATAGTGAAGATTCAAACAATGAACTGACAGAGGCAGAAGATGTTTTCTCTCATGCTAGAAATACGATTGATGCAACAACGTGCTTTACGTCGTATTTTATGAATGACATCATATTTTTAATGCTAGAGCATTCACTACACCACAATACCTTTCCTAGATCCCTGTTTTTATAGCTTATTTGTTTTTTTATTTCACACTTTTCATCAGTTATATTTATGAGGTTAATACAAAACAATGTAAAATATTTTTAGAGACTTATTTTGGTGTATTTAACGTTATTAATAACTTTATAGAAATAAAAGCAACATTGTCACTTTCCCACACAGTGATATGAATACCTCGTCATGAAGCGGATGCACAACATCAACAAACTCTGCTGGAAACATCCCCGACCTGTCTCCCACTTTACCAACCAGCCAATCAGCATCAACACGACGTTCCAGTAAAACCGTATCTCCCAGCTATAAATAAATACATAACTTTTATAGTCTGAAATAATTTGAGTCTTCAATCTACAAAATCTGTAAAATGTCCGAGATTAAAATACAAAAACATTTGAAAACAAAATGAATAATGACTAGAGTCCTTTAAAATAGATTACATACATGTGTTATTAACAATACATGTAAACATACAGTGAATGTAAGTTCGTCATCGTGGGTAGCGGTGTAGTCAAACTGAGCGATGTCGTGAGGTTCGGTCATCATTAGTAATTAATATATTACATACATGTGTTATTAACAATACTAGTAAACGTCATACTTTGAATGTAAGTTCGTCATCGTGGGTAGCGGTGTAGTCAAACTGAGCGATGCCGTGAGGTTCAGTCATCATTAGTAATTAATATATTACATACATGTGTTATTAACAATACTAGTAAACATACAGTGAACGTAAGTTCGTCATCGTGGGTAGCGGTGTAGTCAAACTGAGCGATGCCGTGAGGTTCAGTCATCATGTAGTGGTACAGCGGGTGACCTGGACTCGGTCGACTTGGAAGATCTGCAAACAGAAATAAATATAATAATACTAATAATGCTCAGTACAATAATACTCAACTTTTATTAGCTTGACACAATTTTATTAGAAGTGGAACCATGTACCAGAAGTTCTAATTTAGATGGACTGACATGATAAAATCTGAACAACACGTTACACTTTAACTTTACACATCTGAATGTTTTACAATATATTTATAAAAATCATATTGTAGGTCATATCAAGTTGTTTAATGTCTACGTTCAGAGCCAGGCTGTTATAGCAGATGTCTCTCGCGGGCACAGTTTATGGTTTTATCCATCCATTACATCCGGGACAGGAGGAAGGGGGGAGAGCAGAGGGGGATGCACAGTCACATTAACGGAAACAAATGAGTTCCCGTTAGCCAAGTTCATCATATTGAAAATATTTTCACAATACTAATAGACAAACCTGGATGTTTTGTTGTGGTTTTCCTGCCTGAAGATTTTGGAGGACTTGGCCTTGTTGGCTGACTAGAAAGAAAATCAATTTAGAGTTAATTAAAGCAAAATAATTACATACATTCCATAATTGTTCTTTATACAAATCTTCATAGCAACAATATTTCACAATTCAGTCGATTCCACTTAACTGCTTACCTGATAATAATATAGATTTTCTGTGTTTAGAAACAAACAAATGTTTATTTAATAACAACCTAGCACATTGTTTAATCAGTCGCTATTAAGTTAAGTTCATATACAATATAAAACAGATCCAGTTGGGACCAAAAAAATATGCTGGTTTAGACAGATGTTATTCAGTGTTAAGTGGTTGGACGGGACTTTATGCTGGTTTACACAGAAATCTGGATTAGACAGATGCTGGTTTAGACAGTCCACTTTACAATGAAATCCATCTAACCGGACCCCCTGTGTCCATTAAGTGTAAATCTAATGCATGAAAACCAGACACCTCTGAAAAACAAACATTTTACTTGGTATCATGGTTGTCTGGTTTAGAGGGGTTGTACCGTATATCCATTTTCCAACAAACAGAAAAACACAAACCTACTAGTACTAAGGACTTTGATGAACCAGTTGTGGCTCACTGGCTGAAATAGAAATTATCAGTCATACCTTGCTTTAGGAGATGGAGGGGGACCTGCAGGGCGTGGTGGGCCTCCACTTGGTCGAGGTGGTCCCTTCACTTCATCACTGGTAACTGAATATAAAACAAAACAAAACATGTAAATATATTCGCCTGTATTACATCATAAACACGTAGGAAAGTGATTTTATATATACACTTACACATAATAATAACCTTTTTAGAAATCAAGCAAGAAATGAATTAAAAACTCAGTTTATGAGATTTCGTGAAGTCTGCAAATCACTGTAAACCAACAAATATTAGTTTTTGTCATCAGATTTCATTATTATGAGTTTGTTTATAAACCAATGCCGAGAAGGATTTTTTTAATATATTTTAAAATTTTGTCATACACATTAATAATTTTATTGAAAAACATAACATAAAAAAAGAAATGTTTAACAACACCAAAAGACATGGTTTTTTTAAATCAGCAACTATTACTTCAATTAGGTTTCAAACACTTGCTACTCTTTCTAACCGGTATGGGTGTTTTATATTTAGAAATTACCTGTATCTTTAGTGAGAGGTTTTTGCGTGGTTGAGAACTTGGGTGGGGGAGGGCGACCTGAAGGCCTGGACGAACATTGCTCAATGTTATCTGATGTAGAAGATTCATTCTCAACACATTCTGTAGATGGTTTTACAACAGCTTCTGAAGATGGCATCGCAATCACTTCAGTAGATTCTGTAGGTTTATCTTCTGATCCAGGAGCTGGCTTGTCTGTGACAGATTTAACTTCTGAAGGTGATTTTCTTGTCCGTGGAACTGGAATCTGGGCTGGTCTTTTTGGACCCTGGTTCTGACTAGCACTAAGCACAGAAATATTATTTTCACTTTTTTCTTTAACATCGAACTTTCTTAGCACCTGTGGTTTACTCTTGGGTTCCTCTCTGACCTCATTGCCCTGTTCAAACATGGCGGCTGTTTGTGACACGGGTCTCTTGGCAGGGAGCGGTGGCCCAGTCAGCGGTGGTCCAGAACGTGATGGCCCGGTCTGTGGTGGCCCAGGACGTGATGGCCCAGCTTTAGTGTCATCAGAACTGTTAGGAGAAAGTTGAGAGTTGTCACTCACAGAAACTTTCTTATCCACATCTTCCTGAGAAACTCGTGCAGGCTTCGCTGGGGGTCTGATGATAGTTGGTCTTTTGACAACAATCTGGTTAGGAAACATCACCCCACTACTGTCCTTTTCATAATCTTCAATCTCATTGTCATTTTTCTGAGTACCAGCACCACAGTTTTTTTCTGAACTAGAGTCAATTTCCTGTCTTATATTTGTAGGACTAATGTCTTTTCTTGTATTTGTAGAACTAATTTCTTTTCTAGCAGTACTTGGACTAGTGTTCTTTCTTGTATGTCTTGGACTGTCTTTTCTTGTAATTTTTGGACTGTTCTTTTTTGTACTAGAGGGAGCAGAAATTAAGGAATCAAAATCTTTAATTTTGTCTGTCCATGACTCCTGCTTGGATGGCTTGGCAGCAGGTTTAGGTCTTGGAAGAGGTTTGGGTTTGGCTGCTAGTGGTGGTGGTTTTGACAACACATCATCAGATCTGTTTGTTGCATCATCATCTGGTTTCTTCTCTAGCGTAGATCTCAGCTTTACCTTGAAAGGCAAGGCATGATCATCAGCTGGTGCTGCATCCGTGGAGAGTTCAACTTTCTCTTCTCGTGGTGAGATCTTAGGCTTAGTAATTGAAGTTGGTCGTTTTTTGTTTATCACAGCATACACTGGTTCTGTAGCACTGTCAGAAATTTCAGGTGTTTTGTTCTGATCACTGTGTGCTTGTACGTGTGGTTTTACTAAGGGTGGTTTCATTATGTGTGGTTTCACTGGTGGTCCTACAGATTCAGAAGGACCACCATCGTGGACACGGTCATCCTCAGCAAATGATTCGCCTCCATCAGCTGGCAGTGGAATCAGAGAGGGAGTCGCATCAAACAAAACATTTCCAGGAACATCTTTATCCTCGGTAGTGTGAGATCGTTTTGGTCGGATTATGGTGGGTCTGGAAGGTCTTGATGGTTGTGGTTGCTGTTCATCTTGGATGGTTTCATAATGCTGTATGGAGATGTCCATCAAGGAATCCTCTGCGTGTCGCCGAGCAGCAGGTGAAGGAATGGGTGAGCGTGGAGGTCGACTAGGAGGGATTGCTTTGTTCTCACTTAAACCACTTGCTGAAAGTAAAAAGTAGTTTCTTTTATTTAACAACCCACTAGAGCACTTTGATTTTTATCTTATCATCCGCTATTGGATGTCAAACATATGGTCATTCTGAAACATTTTTTTTATAGGAAACACACTGCATCTACATATGCTACTCCTTCTGATAAGCAGCAAGTGGTCTTTTATATCCACTTTCCCAAAGACAGGATAAGACATACCATGGCCTTTGATGAACTAGTTGTGGCACACTGGTTAGCATGGCATAGAGCCCAATAGTCCAATGATCGACCACTTCACAGGCAGACATGCTACCGATTTTGCTACAACCTGCTCCAGTTACTTAAAGACTGCTGACATAATTACCCAAACTCTTCGGTCTGCTTGGTCTGAGAGGCTGGTGGCTGGATGGAGCATGGGAAGGCACAGGTGGTGGTAAAATGGTTGGAGTGAGAATACTGCCGTTACAATCTTCATCAACAGGTCTGGATGGTAGAGGTGGTCGTCCCACAGAGACTGAAAACACGAATATCAATGTGTTAAATGATCTTTAAATAATAAGAAATGCCATAAAATTAAATATGAAAAAAGTACCATAAAAAGAAACATATTCGCAGAAAATATTCACTCAAAAATTATGAAATATAAATAACAATGTAATCTTAATTCCATGCATAAATAGTTTGTCTATAAAGCAATGTACTGGGGCTCCTATCTACCATATTTTTTCTGTTTTATCATTTATAAATCTGCAATAAAGCATCAGGGCTTTAGAATTTTGGCGTCTCTGAGAAATTCCCCAAAGTTCCCATGCCTTACAAAGGCACTGTCACCAGGTCTCCTACCCAGTATGGGAATACACGTACAAACATAAAAACATTCATAATCTATTCACCAGTCTTCTATTAAGGACAAAAATACACCTACTAAATATTAAACATTAATCATCTACTCACCAGGATGGGAATACAACTACAAAAGACAAAAACATCTATAATTTACTCACCAGGTCTTGGTGGTGGTGCTCTCATGGGAGGAATATCTGGAGGCTTAGACATAGGCGGTGATGTATGATGTTCATTCGTGTTTTTCTGTATCTCATCACGAAATCCTACCTGACTCATGGGTCTCGCTCCAACTATTGTGATTTCTGGACGTCTGAATAACAAAAAGGAAAGTTTGTTTAACAACACCTCAAAACATAAATTTCTTCATCTGGCTATTAGGTATCAAAATATAGCATTTGGATCTGATGGTCTTCAGAAGAAACTTATTACAGTCACATAGGCTATCGTACTCATTCTGATAAGCTGCAAGGGGTATTTTATATGCACTTATTTAACATCACTAGACCACATTGATTTTTTAATCATCTACTGTTGGATCTCAAACATAATTATGGTCATTCTGACAGTCTACTCTCTCCGATAAGCAGCAAATACTGTTTTATATGCACTTTTCAACAAACAGGATAGCACCTACCATGGTCTTTGTTAAACCAGTTATGGACAACTGGTTGTTACATAGTGAACTTACTTTCACATTGAGGCTTGTGGAGCACTCTGTGTTTATAATCAAAACTATTCAAGATTGGGTTCTATTATTTTATTCAACAAGTTTGATTATACATGTATTTGTAAAAGTTGTACACCTATAATATATACATTGTATTTATAAATATACATTAAAACTGTTTGCATATAATTCATTATTAAACTTTATTATCAAGTTGAATGAAAACAGCTTTGTTATGATCTAATAATCCAAGCCAAAAGCATTGCAGAAAATTAATATAAATATGTTAATATATGTTACCTAAAATTCATTCAGTCTGATCAGTAAAACATTAATTTGTTCAATTATACAATATAGAGAAAAGTATATTGAGGCAAAGTAAAAAGTATAAATTTAACAAGAAAAATGATGCAAAAATTAAGCATTAGTAAAATTTAATTTATTTCATACTGTAAAATACAGAAAGTACATTGAGGCAGTAAAAGGTTTTTAAATTTAATAAGATCAATTATACAAAAGAAATAATTATTAAATTAGTAAAATTTAATTTATTTCTTATTGTAAAATACAGAAAATATATTGAGGCGAAGTAAATTTTTTTAATTTAATAAGATAAATTATACAAGAAAATAAGCATTAGCATTTTTTTTTATACAGAAAATATACTCAAGGCAAAGTAAAAAGAATACATTTAATAAGATAATTAGACAAGATAATGAAGCATGAAATAAGCACAGCAGCAGCATACTTTCTAACAGAACCTCCAGACCTTGAAGAGTTATCCCCACTTGAAGTAGGTCGTCTACAGGAACCTGAGTTATCACCAGTTGAAGTAGGTCGTCTTGGAGATCGGTCCCCATCTAAAAGTAAAAAACCTCACTGTACTGAGATGTCAACAAGTAACTAGAAATATCTCAAATTATAACAAGTGACAAACTTGTATTAAATAATTGTATGTGTGTATTCAATGATAAAAACAAATTAGATAATAAAAATTATATTAGATGGTAAAAAAACTATAGTTAAAAGTGAACTGATAATAAAATATGAAAGAAATGTTTTTAAGATGGGTGATAATAAAACTTTAAAAAAAAGATATTTGAACATTTAAGTGAAAACTTATGTGTGCAGTTAAAGAATTTATGATTTGAATTTTACTCACCGTCATCCTGTTCATGCTGTGGTAATTTTGTTTGGAGTGGGGTGGGGCGTACTGGAGGGGGAGGAGCAGGCCGGGCAGGAGCTGGTCTCATGGGAACTCCTCCATCTGCATCCGCTGTAAATAAATAAAATTAATCCAAATCTGATGCGAACACACTGAACATTTAGTTTTCTGATGAACTCACTGGGACTCAGTGGGAGTTAAGCAGAAAGAACACAACTGGAGCATCTAGATGATCTACTTTAAATATTTTCTGTTCCATCCACAGGGCACAATATTTCACGTGAACTGTTGTTCTGTTCATGTGTAGGTTACGCAAAATTAAATTCATGCAAACAGCCATTAGGTTACGTGGTTACATGTATTGTTTTGTTAAAACTTGCAATCTTTATTGTCACAGGCTGGAAGTGTTCACAAAAAGACATTTGAAACTGTTTATTAAAACATTGTTTTTGTATTTTGTTTCAACTTCATGTTATAAAAGTTTTAGCTAAAATTTCTATCTTTAAAATTTATTTTTAATTAACTTTCAGGTAACCGATTGGGTAAACCCATTGATTACGCAAACATCATTCATGTAACTGAACAATATCAAAATCGGTTTATTATATCCTTACGCCAACCTTATCAGATCTACTCTTCAGGGTGGCACTGGGGACATTTAGCACTGGTATTGTATAAATTTCTATAGGGGAGGTGCTTCACCAGTGGCATGTTTTGGCCACTGGCAATATAACTTCTGTAATTTTTATTTGTTGCAAAAGTTATGTTTTAACAAATTCCCATAGGTTGAATCAAAATTGCCATAGGTGAATCTTTCACCCATGGCCAAGAATTTTCAAAATTGCTGTGGGTTACAAATTATTACGTTCTGCACTCGCGTTTATTTCCAAAGAAAAATATAGCTTGAAAGGGATTACATGATAAAAATATAATACTAGGTTACTATGTTTTGATATCAAAATGATTTTCTATATACCGGTATATCAGCAGTTACCAGTAGTAAGTATTTAGACAGAGTAGTTATTGACCAATGTATGTGTTTGCCTATGGGTTTTAATATTGTGCACATGTGTGTAGGTAATATGCTAAAACAGGTATGTCCTTATTGCAGAGGGATCATGAAAAATATGTTGCAGGAAAATTGCCTGAGAGGATGAATGAAGGTGCAGTCAGACACAATATTATTTGGCTGCCACCAAGAAAGAAGAGAGGTACAAACACATTGCATGTTCATTGTTTGCTATTTTCTTGTGCTTATTTACTTTAATGAAGGTTCAAATGTGGGGGTGGTATAGGTAGAATATTTGATAATAATCTTTTTTTTTAAACCCAAAAAAAGCACCTAATTTGGTAGATTCTCAAGTATACCAAAACCATCATCGTAATACAAAAATATGTCTTTTAAAGTTCTTTCATTTGAGTATTAACAGTTTGTATCTTTCAATATCCTTGTCTTGTTCTGTATGGTAATTAAAATAAAAAATAAAATCAAATAAAAAATTTGTTTTGGAATCTTTGAGTGACCTTCAGAAAAGAAAGCAGAATGTAGCTCAGTCTGTAGCATGTCCACCTGAGAAGAGGTCGGTCCCACCTGCAGTTTTGGCTATTTTCCATTCCAAAGGCCATGGTATGTGCTGTCCTGTCAATGGGAAAGTGCATATAAAAAATCCCTTGCTACTTATTGAAAAGAGTAGCCTATGTGGTGGTAGCATGTTTTTCTCTAAAGAAGTGTTAAAATGACCATATATGTATGTCCAATAGCTGATGATAGGATACAAATGAATGTGCTCTAGTGGCGTCATTAAATAAAACAAACTTTACTTTACTTTTTCAGAAAAGAAACAGGTGAGTCCCCAAATCCCTCATTTTTAGAAAAGGCAGAATATATTATTAACAGTGAATTTTATAGTTAGGATGTTTGTAGATGTTTCTTGGCTGCAAAAGATCCAGTTTTTCTTGTGAGTCTAGTACTAATATTTAAAGCTAAGTACTATTGATATACTGATTAACTTTTACAGTTTGTTGCTACTTACCGTATTTAGACAGAAAAGGATAACCTGGGGCTGAAGCACTAGTAATGATGACAACACTTCTTGTTTGCTAACAAGCCCAACACTATAACCAATGACTACTTCTAACATAGAAGATGAAATAGACGAAACACCTTTACTATTTTATATTTAAAGATGTAATGCTACAAATTAGTTAGAAAGATAATTAATATTTAATTGAAATGTTTAATAATTAATAATTTAACACAGGTCGGGTTACATAAACAGTAAACATTAAAAGAGCACTTCTCAAATTTGATCTAGGAGTGGAACTCTGGACTCTATACATCCACCTTCTTTGTCTTTCCAGAAATTAATGTGGTATTTTAAATTAATGTTAAGTTTGGATTCTTGCTACAATCAGTGTTTCAGTTTTAAACACATATTTTCATTATGTTGGTAAAAGATATATGACTACTATTAAATGGTTGTGATTATGACCAATGGTTAATTTGTTTTTATTATTATTTTTGGAGGGGTGGGGGAGATTAAAGTGTCAAGTTATGAAGTAACCATGTTTCGTATAAAGAATGAATGAAGATTTTTACAACTAAATGTACGCAGACATTGTTTTGATCTGAATTACATGTATACAAAGAACCAGATCACAGCAGTGATCTATTTTGTTTATTTAGAGTAGCATGAGCTCACCTAACTTTAAGACCTAGTTTTAAAAATGATTAAGGAATCCATTGAACTGTATGTGTCCAGATAAGTTTTGTCATTAATATTTTAACTGAAATTGTGATAATATGATTTGTCAAAAGTGTTTTATGTAAGCATAAATTATTCTAAATACTGAAGTTTTGTAAAATTATTGTTATATATTACAGAGGATGAATCCATAGAAGATTTCTTGGACATAGTTTATAATGAATGGAATGAAGAGTCACATGAACATCCAACTGCATCTTTGGGGCAGCCATTACAAAAACCTATTCCAGAAACTACAACCATGGCAAATAGTAATAGTAATCTTAAAACCTTGCCAAATAATAACAACCCAATTGGAATAAAAGTAGAAGGTAAAATTAACATAAATTTACTTCATAGCTCTGTTGAAAATGCTAAAGAAAATGTTGATAGCTCTGTTGAAAATGCTAAAGGAAATACTGAGAGCTCTGTTGAAAATGCTAAAGGAAATGCTGATAGCTCTGTTGAAAATGCTAAAGGAAATGCTGATAGCTCTAAAGTAAAACAAGTATACACGGATGAAGATCTATATGAAAGAACATTATCAATTCATCGTCTTAAACCTTATAAATCAATAAAATTAGGACCACCACCAAAGTTTAATCTGAAACCAAAACTTGAAGCAGTGGTAACATCGAAACAAGAACTAGGATTAGAACCAGTGCTGGTTTCAAAACTCGAACCAACTTATTATATTAATCTTGAGAAGGAATGGAAACCTAATAAATTAGTAAAACTGAAACCAAAACAAGAAATAGAAGTTTCTGATAAAATTATGAATGAAAGCCCCAAAAATAAAATTGTTCAAAATAAGGCAACAGAATTAGAACTTGATAAAAACAGTGAAGATGCTACTGTTAAAAGCATAGACAAACAATTAGAAAAGTTTGTAAAGAAACAAAGAAAAATGAAAAATGGAGTTGAAACCAGTAGCATTGAACAGAAAAGTGGTGTACAAGCAATAATAGAAAATAATAACTTTGAATATGGAAACGAAGTCAGTAAAACTATCACCAAGATTACTGAAAAACAAGGTACCGGTACTAATGAAAATCCAAATGAAAAAGAAGTCATTAAAATGATCAAGATCATTGAAAAAGGAGATGCTGATGAAAATAATCGAAATAAAGTCACACAAATTGGCAATGTTGTTGAAAAACAAAGTGCTGATACTAATGCGAACAAAATCACTAAAACCATTGAGAGAATTGTAGAAAAAGAAAATGATTTAAGTGAAAACAAAATAAATAAAGTTATCGATAGTATTGAAAAACAAAGTACTGCTGAAAATGTTATTGAAGATCAAAATACAGAAAGTAAAAATGATGTAACTAAAAGCATGCAAACTTATGAAAAGAAAATTCCTAATGAAACTGAGGATAAAGACGAAAATGATTTAAGTGAAAACAAAATTTATAAAGTTGTCGATAGTATTGAAAAACAAAGTACTGCTGAAAATGTTATTGGAGATCAAAATACAGAAAGTAAAAATAATGTAAAAATAATCATGCACACTTTTGAAACGAAAGGTCCTACTGAAACTGAGGATGAAGACAAAAATTATTTAAGTGAAAACACAATAAATAAAGTTATCGATAGTATTAAAAAAGAAAGTACTGCTGAAAATGTTAATGGAGATCAAAATACAGAAAGTAAAAATGATGTAACTAAAAGCATGCAAACTTCTGAAAAGAAGGGTCCTAACGAAACTGAAGATGGAGACAAAAATTTGGAAAGTACAAACGAGGTCATTGAAACCATCAAAACTGCAGAAAAACAAGTTATTGATGAGAATGAAGATCAGAATTATGGAACAAACACTAACCAGAATATTAAAAAACAAGGTAGTTATGAAAATAAGAATGTAGATCAAAATTTGGAAAGTGAAAAATTCACTGAAACCATCCAGTCTATTGTAAATGAAGACACTGATGAAAATGAGGATGACGATCAAAATCCTGAAAGTGAAAATAAAGTCACTAAAACTGTCCAGTCTGTTGTAAATGAAGACACTGATGGTAATGGGAACAAAGTCACTAAAACCAAAACTGTTGAAAAAGAAAATATTGATGAAAATGAGGGGGATCAAAACCCTGAAAGTGAAAATAAAGTCACTAAAACCAAAGAAACTATTGAAAAACAAAATATTGATGAAAGTGAGGATGATCAAAACCCTGAAAGTGAAAATAAAGTCACTAAAACTGTCCAGTCATTTGTAAATGAAGACACTGATGGTAATGGGAACAAAGTCACTAAAACCAAAGAAACTATTGAACAAAAAAATATTGATGAAAGTGAGGATGAAGATCAAAACCCTGAAAGTGAAAATAAAGTCACTAAAACTGTCCAGTCATTTGTAAATGAAGACACTGATGGTAATGG